>JABUQX010124611.1:0-44096 GCA_015478945.1 Trachelipus rathkii | reverse complement strand
GAGGAAATAGAGTTTCTAAACAACATTCGCATATAATGCAATACCGCTCCCGACGTTACGATAAATCAGTTATGAAGAAAAGACGAGCCAAACACTTATAAAGTAAAAAAAAAATCAGATTCATGAGAAATATCACCTTTTATCAGCCATAAGATATTTACGATATATCCCTAGCCGCCATCGCGAACCGATGAACAGGATAGGCACTGGTTTTGAAAAGTATTGACCCCGAAAATACGCACCGAAGTGTGGAATTTGTAATAAGAAATAGATTGCCCATCCAAAGCCGAATCTGATTTATGACGACTTAATAAGATTGTCCGAGATCAGCTGCAGCTAGAAGGAAAGAATATTCTCGCTAACGGTAAACCAGGGCATTTATATAAGTAAAGATTATAGTGTGTATTCAATCGGAGGTCTTGACGTATAACCAAACGCCAAATCGAACTTCGAACTACATGTTTCGACGGATGTTATAAACAAAAGTGAATTCACAAACTAAGTAGATTTTGACTTTAGATATAGCAATTGGGCCTGATACCAACAATTTTTGAAGATTTTGATCACCAATTGCTCTCTAATCAAACTCATCAACCTCTAAAATGTTGCCTTTTCACTAATTAGATCCTTTCGTCGTTTTTGGAAATAATCAGAGGATACAATAGAATAGTTAATTTACCAAGTTTACCTAGAAATAATGTACACCAGTTTACTCCTCAATATAAGTGCAAACATACAAGTATATACTGTTTCCTGAGATCAACAATTAAACATTCAATATCATTTCTCGACATAAAGAATTTATCTTGTTTAAAAATTCCTCTTCAAGTGTTGAATTAGTTATTCGCGCGAAATATTAAAGCTTTATTTTCATCATTGTTTTGCTTAATGCCTGAACGAGTGAAGCTCATACTCTTCTACGTCTTGTTTTTCGGTCTTCTCGATTGAAAAGAGAGTTTAATCGTGTACAAATATTTTGCATGAGATCTCTTACGCGCCTCCAGTGTACAAGCGACAAAATGACGAAAAATCGGAAACACCACTGTATCCCAAGGCATCTCGTATTTGTGCTCGACGTACATTTTTGTGTGCGACGGCGACGAAGTGATCCCTTCACACTTCTCCTCAATTTTACGCACACGCCGTCGACCAGTGCCCGAGAAACCCTTATTGTACCTGTTTTTTACAAAGAAATAGAGATGAGAGAGTAAAGAACTGTAGGATAGGTGGAGCACTATGAACGCATGTTAGCGGTTTTGGAAATAAACAGTACAACAAACATGAAAACGAAATTACGATACGAAAACACTATTTATAACCAATAGTGCAGATATAGCTCATGTGAGATTACACTGAGAAATTCTCAATTTGTGTGATCTCAGACACTATTATTCGAAATGGGCGCGACTGCCTCTAGATGGCTAGTCGAATCTCATGACAGAAACTCTGATCTCAATTCTTCCTTAAGAAATCAGCATTAAACTTCAAAAATTCGAGAACGTTCAAATCTACGGCCGATGAAACCATCTTCGAAATTTTCTATCACAACCGGCGCATCCTACCCGCGCAGGCCATTACATAGTGACATCTGGATTATTCCGAAGAAATATGTTACTAGACGTAGATTTGTAGTGGGTCGATCCGACACCCAGATCAAAATGAATATCTATACGTGCGTCTTCCCCTTCTCTCTTCCAGCAAATACGAAAGCACAGATGCTGGGAATACGAACAACGTTAAAATCTTCGTGAAAGCAACCTTTTTACCCAGATTAACGGAACGTACCCTTCACGCTCGTGACTCACTCCTACGTTGTGGCATGAGTCTATCCGGCTTCTCTTATTACAGCACCGATGTTTAAGGCGACTAAAGAGGTATTGACAAAAGAAAAACGAACGCACCAAGAACTCGCACCATCATCAGCGCAGAATGCTATACTTCTCGTACTTCCACGCGCTTTCGCGATAAATCATCTCACTAAATACGTCTCTGCGCGAACAACAAAGCAGCGAACAATGGCTTGATCGAGTAAGAGCAAAGAATTGAAGAGCGAGCGGCACGAACACGCGGACGCCTCATAATGAGCCTTACGAGAGCTTTTCATAAGAAGGGAAATGAACAAACGCATATACCTTATACACATTATATTAATTAATTCTTTAAATTTCGAATCAGATGATTGAAGTGGAGGATAACTTAATCGAATAGATATACAAATAAAAGGTCTCATATGACTGATATCAATTTTAGAGGGAGAAGATTATTCAATATGCGTTTGAGAGAGTTGTATATTGCTTTTAACGGTTTTATAGCTTACCACAAACGTATAAATAAAAACATTAAAAATATAAAAAGTTTTATTACAAACCTTATATTATCAGCGGGCCTGGTATAGATACAACCTGTGAATTCTCACCCTGTTCTCGTTAGCGAAAAGGCTGTTGTTTAAGCTAGCCAAGGTAGAGAAAAACACCGAGATAATATGAATATTCGGATTATTGTTTAACCTGCTTATAAATTTTGCGCTGCCCCTTATCGATACAGCCCGACGAGACTCGAAACGTCATTGCCAAAGATGTAGAAGAGGCGACACCACGGGAATTTATGAGATATGCAAGAATAAACGAGAGGTTCGTTTCATGAACGGCACGAAGGTTGGATCGGGGATGCAGAAGCTCGAATCGAAAACTTTTTTGAAATACATCGCTTAACGACGCCGAGCAATTTGGAATCCTGGAACCCAACAAAAGACGGGAAGAGTAGAAGGATGAGAGAGAGAGAGGAGAGAGCAGAGAGAGAAAGATGAGAAGGATGGGGAGATTTTTTGCACGCAGTTAATGATATTACGCACAAATTCATCCGAGTCCAGTTTCAACAAAATATAAAGCTGAAATACGCGGTGAACGACGACTACCGTCGCAAATTTAGGTTCAACGTGATTTCCAAGGATGGTGAAATTTATTCTTTCGCGCAACCGATCGACGAGAATTCGACGTTTTGCGGCGTTTACTTTTCGCTCGAATGCGCCAGAATATGCGAGATCGTTAACGAGGAGGACGACGACGCTTTCTCGGATTTGTTCTTGTTTCCCTTCTAGAGATATGAAGCGTGATATGGCGAAGACAAATCTACCATTTGAAGAAAAACGCGATGTTTAAGCGACGATTAAATTTTCCGCGCAAGCGACAATTTTTGTTATAATCGTTGATATTCAGTTCGATGTTGATATTACAAAATGCTTTAAACTATTAATAGCCAATATACGCTATATATTCAAACCAGAACTATCATCGGAATACGCTAACGCCCCGCTACCGCAAGCCAGACCCGTTGTCGCCGTCCACTGAACGAGATCAGCGAAAGAAGGAGCCCTCCAACCCATCTCATCAGGATAACCCAATAACAATCAGTACGGTGAGAGAAAATTATGGAATCACTCGATGGCAGCGAATGTCAGAACGACACGTAACAATAGTTTTAAAAATTAAATAAAAGTTCCTTCAATTTTGAAAAAAAAAACAATATATATATTTCGAATTTGTGAAACAGACACTACAATACTCTATTTATTACATTGCACAGAAGAATAAAATCATTTTGAAAAAATAATCTTTATTTTATTAATAAACCCGACTTATATAAAATTTTACTCGACAAACCAATTTCAAATACAAAGAAAACTCAGATATCGCGATTACATACGACGGAGACGTTCTCGGCGTATTCAGATGAAGATCCGACAGTTTGATATTTTATTACCTAACTACCATCAGTCGTTTAACTCACTCGAGGGCAACGATCGATCGAAAACACCTGCAAAGAGAGATAATAGAGAGAGGTACAATTTTTCGACTCGTCGACTGGCTCGATTTCCTCAAGAGGCTAAATTACGCCTCAGACAGTCGTGTAAATGTAGTGAGAAAGGCATTTTATTTAGAGTGAAATCCGGCATAAGAGACACCGGATGGATTTGAGAAACATGTCCGTCATCAATGGAGAACAAAACAATCAAAGATAGAGACGAGAAACCGAACGAATTAACGAATCTGCAGTATCGAGATGATCGTGATGAGAGAAATACACACGAGAGACAGAGTGAAAGACGAGAGAAAGAACGCTAAATTATCGGATATACAGAGTTTTTTAGCGATGAATACACAGAGAAATTCCACACACAAGTTCCGTATTAATAATAAATGTAGACAATATGCGAGGAGACTGACGAGATAATATAATTCAGACCCGAACGTGCGATGCGAATGACTCGAAGAGAAGGCAACGCAGTCTGTTGATGAAGATTCCTCTTAATGATATTTGAAAATTTATACAAGACAAGAAGTATACTCGATTGTGAATAACGGTACAAGAGGAGGTTGAGAATGAAGATTGAGAACTTGTGGATAATGTTGAGAGAGATAACAGATGAGAGATATAAAGATGAAGACGGTATTATTCGCTACCCGACGAGATGATGCGTTTCACTATTACGTAATCGACCCACGCAATATCACCCTAACCCCGCAAACGACGCGATAGTTAAAAGAGAGACGAGACTACGCAGAAGAAGAGACGAGAGAGGATGCAACACTCCGTACGATAGTACAGCAATGAATCCCAGGACCCGGGGACGAAAAGGTGAATCGAGACTGATTTATCACCGCGATCGTCATAACTCCCGAGCAAAATCGAAGTATGACGAGAAATGGTCAGATCCCGTCATACTTGCTTCACCAAATTGGTGAAAGAGAGAGAGAGAGAGAGATTTACTCTGCCTCTATTCCACATCAAAGCTAGTATGAATTCGTTATCTTCTGCCTAAATCGAAATCTCGCGATATGATCACGAAAATATTAGTTGTATGTCCTACATAGAGCTAACAAAAATCTATCTTATTTTGCAATGATACTCATACGGCACGAAGTATCATTTTCCTGAGTTTTTTAGTGTAAACTTTGAATAGTTCCCTAGTAACCTTCCTTATATGATTGATGGTCGCGATTATCAATCGCTTACCCCAAATCGGACCGACTCTATCCCGCCAGATACACGCTTGCTGTGAATCACGGCAGTTATTCATGGATATATTCCTATTCAGCACTAAGTTAATAAAATTTACTTGATCCGCTTTATCACATTTTCGCTAGTTACACAGAGCTAAGAATACACCACTCATAACCAATGCCTCTCGCAAAACATGCCACGACTCAATATTCAGTTAACTAAAAAAGTCCATAGACGCCTCCACTTGTTTTCTCAGACTAACGAGAAACGAAAGTCTTATGCACATCGTGTCGAGACCTCGTTAAGAGTCTTGCTTACACCCTCCCCCTGATTTTTAGCGGAATTGAAATAAGTTAATCGATTCAGCATATGAAACCTTATCTCATCCCAATCTATCTGAAGATGCTTGCCAGGTTGGATAGAAACTCAACAATTCACCTCTCGGCATAAATCTTCTTTTATATCGGTTATTTTGAGCACTGGTTAAACATATATATAATATATTTCTTGTCTAAATTTATTATTTGTAATAATCTGTATCCCCATTACCGGTCCACACACAAATAATTATATAATTTATAAAAAAATTATTACTTATAAAATTACGCCATTATCGATTCTATATATATATATATATATAAAAGTTATATACTACTATCGCCCGAAAGCGCTCATAATACTCTACCTATACGACTAGTACCATATAAATTAGTGAGTATACTTAGTGAGTTAATAATTCACGAAAGAGAAAATAATAACTATCAGTACTCATACCAAGATGACCCTGATAATTACTTATAATTTGACTGCTTTTCTGATCTTGAATATAAATTAATTAAAATCGAGCCACGCCTTAATCCTAGTAGATTTATCGTTATTGTACTCATAGTAAATATGAGTTATAAGAAGCATATATAAGTATACATTATTCAATTTGGAAATATTATAATATCGCAGATGGTTCGTATTTCGTTAAAAGGCTTCACCATTTACTAGGTTGCGAAAACGCAACGAAAATTAATTTAAAAATCTATCAAATTTGAAGTGTAGAAAAAGAAAAATAGTAAAACAAATGAAAAAAAACGGACCTAACGCCCGTGAATGGTGATAAAATAAAATAAAAAATATTTATACGTCTTATTAGATACTATATATATATAGACTATATACTATATATTATATATATATACGAGTTAAATAATATAGTTGTATATATATAACTAAATATATATTACTCCATACATCTACAATATTTTATATAATTTTTAACGCGTACTATATAAATATATATATAGTTAATTTTATCTCTCGAGACTCTCATCTGTTAATTCCATAAGTATTTTGCGGAATATAATACCTTTCTCCTTGAATAGTATGTGAGTCATAACGTACGGCTAAAAGATCTGATATAAACCCCTGTGTCTTGTTTGAAAATTATTAGAGATAATTTTTTAATACCCGAATTGAAATTCGGTAATATTCTGGTAAATAACGAAGGTGTAGATGGTTAAAGCATACGATCGTATATTCAATTCTTATACTTGTCATTCTCCCCTATACGAATAGATTTATATAGATAAACAGTATTAATACCGGTCTAATCCATTATCTCCATCATTAAGAGCCCGAATGTGCCACTCTGGTCTAAAATTAAGAACTACCATAAACGCCAATTACAAAATAATTATTAATAAGTAAAATATTTGTGTATGTTAGACAAGGTCTCTCTATCTGATATGACTCCATAGAAACGGAAACTTAGAGAATTAGATAGGACACTTCAGCATTTGTTGAGCCTTCTTCTATGACCATAGGGTACCATGTTACGATTTTACAGTTAATATAAACTGTCAGTATTCGCCTCTGCCAGCATATGCATATGTATATAAGACAAGAATGTAAAACATATATCTAGAATCCTATTGCAATCAGGTAAATGCCTGTTAGACTGAGACAGTTTTCTAAATTTTTGTAGCCTTCCTAATCCTTATTTAGTGCGCACCGTCCAAACAAGAGTAGAAAATAGGATCATATGTCACCCCTTCTTCTAACGATACTCTATAAGATTATTATATATACGTCTATTCTCACAGCGCTAATGATTATCTATAATAGATCCTTCGATTTAATAAGTATTCGTTCACCTCTCTTTAAAGTAAGATTATTCGGGACCTATTCTCTAATCGTTCGACTTTAGAAGCTCCGACGGGGAAATAACAAACTAGCCGATACGACCTTATATACTATAATATATAACTGTAAAATATCTATTTATCTATCACTCATCTAAACAATAACCCTAAATACATACTCTTACTCATCCCCATGCTCTACTCCTCTTCGAAGACCTCTTCCGTTCGTATATCTCCTTTATTATATAAGACAAAAAACCCGCGCTGACTCATTTCCGATAGAGATTTGGTCAATACATCACACGTATATTCGGACTAAAAAACTACAAAATACCCATTTTTTCTCTCTACTATTTTCTTCAAAATACATCGTCGTTGAAAATTCCGCCGCCTCCACCGCTTCCTTCTCTTCTCGCACCCTTTGAGTAGAACTGAGTTACCATGAACCAAGCTTAGAAAAGGAAAAATTAGCCATATGTACCCTTGCTATTATATAAAATTATATAATATCTTTGTCTTTTTATACTCACAATTTTTTCTAGTAATATATCCATCATAAATTATTGTATTTTTACTATTAAGTGCATAACTTCACCCTCAGTCACAACAGTAAGTTTAAAATAGTGAGCGAATAGTGAAGTGAGGTGAGCGTGTGAGGTTATTAATACCCTTCATGTATTTACTATGACCACATGTTAGTACGCTGCATAGTTTATGCTATAGCCTGCTATTAATCCTGCTGCTGGCTTACCTGCTATTAAATGATATCATCTGCCCCCAGATTTCTAGGTTTCTATATTTACTATATTTATACTTCTCATTCTTAATGATCAAATATTAATTCATACTATATTAATTTGTGATACAAATTAGTAACAGTTTGGATTGTACAATTTTCTTTATTTAGAAATATTTTAATTTTATTCCTTAAAACATAAATCAATATTCATCCTATCCCTACTATCTATATTTAATGTCTATTATACTAACACTCCGTCAAATAATAGTATAAATATTTCGTCTCCATTTAACCACTATACAGTCCAGTGTATACTAGACAAAGTTTTAATAAAATCTCCCTCGCGAAAAGTACGTACGTGAGGAGTGCTCCTCATAACCCCATTTAGTAATCCCACAACAACACAATCACATGACCGATGAACAAGGCTTAAAGTCAGATCTGTAATACATAATTCGTACAACTAGCCGCTAGACGACCCACCTTCGCTCGCTGCCTTGGCCCTGATATGTAGTGGATAATACGCACCGTGCACTCATCATTGAATATATTTATGATTATTCGAGAACACAACCTCACCTAAACTCACGTAACTAGAATCTTGGAATTGACTACTACTTTGCAAGAGGGTACGACTATGTGTCTATCCGTCGGCGATGATTGATTGTATAAGGTACGAGGACTGTACCTTGAATATATTACTGTACTCGATTCATCATAACTCGAATGATTTCAGTACGAAGCATCACTCGCGACATGCAAATGAGTCATCGCAATTTTCGGAGATATGTGTGTTGCTCAAACTGCTTACAGAGCGATCAAGGGCGCGAGCAGACATAACATATCAGCTCCACAGTCTGCTACCCGCCGTAATAATACCAAAATAACATGTGAGTGTTCGAAGCCAAAAAGTCGCCAGGGCCGTCCCGATTACCGATGCACTTCGCGATCCGACCGGCATCGGTGGCATTGATTACCCCAGCAATAGCTTGAGATTTCTGTCCCCCCGTCATCCAACCATGGCACACGTAATTCCGCCCTAACGACAGTAGGAAATTACATCCTGGTCCAAACGGTCGCATTATTTTGCATATATTCTCCTAATGACACAATGATCGTGCAGAGGAAACGTTTAGGCCAACATGCGCCGACGACACCCTGTAAGACGCCGAACCTGTTGTCTCACCGTACTAGTCTGTGACATACGAAGAAAGCATTCCACAGCATACATACTACGATCGCTACTTGCAGATACAGCTATCGCGGAAGGTACACGCCCACCCACGAACATTTGTGGACACTACATAGCTATTTCTCCGAATACTGCGATTCGCCTATGACGCCGAAAAAGATTCTATTTCCTCTTCTCTATGTCGCCCATAGCTCATCATCTGTTTCTCTATCGTCCCGCATACATAATAAGTGAAGGGCTAGTGAACGTTGACACTCCGAAGCATTCTGCTCCCCCCGAGGAAATTATCACCCCTCCCGCCTCCATTAGGACAGTCGGACATGACTCTTCGTCCCAGTTTGACCGGTCTATCTGTGACAGAGTGTTAGTGCGCCGATATAGGTGTTCTCTCAAGACCGCCTCGAAAGACCAGGTGCTGATTTTCAGTGGATGTAGTTCATTCAATCAGCAGCTAAACGTATTATGAAAAAAAACGGGCGACGAGAAAGAGGTTCAGCGCAATGGTTTCTGAAGTGCTTGCGACTCGGACTGCTCGCCGCCTTTTGAAGCCAGGTGAGTGCTCTCCGTGTACGATCTGCTGGACATTGGTTCTGTGAGGCATCTCTTGTTTTCCAATACTCGCACCGCGCACCCCGTACTATGGTTTATGTTCTGTTAGCAATCCTTCCAAATCGAAGAGCCGCACATACTACAATCCAAAAGCTTTTCGAGTATAGTCACAAGAGCATTCATCCCCCACCCAAGCTATTCCCCTCGTGCGATTTATTTCCGTATCCATTGCTTTCTCTCAAAACATACTATTCCCGTAGACTCTTCCGGTCGTCCCATCCTAATTGCATGACCATTGCAAGACCACACCAAGGCCAATGTGTTGAACGACTTACCTTAGGACCGTTCAAAATAGCGTTGAGTTGCCAGCACTGATAGTCCGCGACCGCTCTCTAACCCCAAATATCGGTACGACTTGTCGGGAAATAATCCAGAATGAAACTCGACCCCGTTTTCCCCCCCCAAGCAATAAACACCCCCATACCATATCAGAGCACCATTTCCTGATTCTGCTATTCAACCCGCGTGCCTCGACCTGTCCAAAGAACATTCCGTCGACCGCACGCGTCAATCGGAGAGCTGAATACCCGAGACAGTGAATGGCTTGTTAACCTCCAGGCGGAGCCATCCGTGGATCCTCGCACCGAGAAGTTGGATGCATTACTTATCTCCAAGGAATATTATGAGCGACACGACCCATTACTCTCCTCGCGCTACCTCCTCGCCCGTACGATTATCAATACATTGCTGTGCTCTCTCCATGCCCGCCCAAGCCCTTTGTTGTTCTCGAAAGCGTTCTTCCGATACTTCCACATATCCCTGACAAGAAGAATTTCCCCTGTTGTCGATGGCACCTTTTGTGTCCCGTCCCAGTCACGGCTCTATCTATACCCGTACCTTGCTCTTCTATAAGAAGGGAATCATACGACCATTCCGTTGTATAGCGACTTGAGCCACACCCCTCGTTAAATGAAAATGTACATATTCGAACGTGTTACGGAATTTGTCGTATCATGCTCTAATTCTATACACTAATCCTGGCCGCATCGTGACTCTAGATATGTGCCGTTAATTTATTTGCCTCACCTGTTATGCGTATCCTATTTACTATCTGTGATATGCAAGTTATTTAAAATCGAATTTCACACTGCAACGTACTAGCCTACTACCGCTCTCTCTAACTATCGATCGTTGTCAAGCGCACATGATCATATTATAATAGTGAGTAATTATAATATACTCTAATTTAAAACGTTAAGCAATCAGGTAGAAATTACTATATCATTCTACTCATCGGCTTATAGTACCGATAACGTTATATTACTTCCAGCATCTCTTTCAGATATAAAATGTGCTCATTATATCGGCAGTTCTCTGAGTGTATTATACTCACTACTAAGCTTTAATTTTGTTCTAAGTAGGATAGCTTCGATAATATAGCATATCACCTATACGTAAATCTATAGAATCATACTGTATAAAAATCATATATCATAAGCCGATTTTTATAAAACTCACTCGTAGTCAACCACTGCTTATATATATATATATGCTAGTAAATAATATGTACAGCTAATAATCTGCATAAGAGGGTTTCGTATCAACTTATTGCACAATTAATACCTTTAAATATATAATAATATAATATTTGAATACTATTTAGTAGAAAACTAGCGTCAATACGCCAACATTTTTCTGAGCTAGTTTCGTCGATATTCCCGTTCCTTCTCGTAACGCACGATCATTCGCGCCGGTATATATAACAATATTATCAGTGAGGGTAGTTTTTATTTTGGGTTTTCAGAGTACAATTTAGAAACAGTTAACACTATTGACGTTATTTCTTAACCGCAATAAATATTATTTAGTACGGTATTCCTCTAAAATTCTTACCACCTATATGTATATCATGAGTTATATGCTATCCTCGCTGCTTTCTCTAGTAGTATCGTCTCATCGTCGTCATATGTTATTCTCATATGACAGTTCTAGAGTATCTCATCTCAGGTATACTATTTACTCTTACTAAATCTGAGTATTGCCTAGTATTATTTATATAGTGAGCTCATACTGTAATCTATATTGTTATGTATGATTGTTAGTATCTAACTATTAGCTTAATACTCAATGTTCGTCGTCAATTCGCCATTCCTATTTTAGTTCCTCAAAACATACGTCCTCTGTAGAAGAATCTCTAAGTTACTAATTAACATCAGGAACGTTCTTTTTATATATATCGAACAGAATATCCGAAGAGCACCATATAATACGTTTTACGTAGAAAATATAGTATATTTCAATGGCTGATTTATGATCTATTTAAAATATCACGCAATAGATTTAAATTACCGTATGATCTCACTATAGGACTCATCGCCTATCAGATTAATACTTACCCTTATATATATTTTTCGAAATAAATATCGCTAACTCTTGTTCGATTTATATCAGAGTGACGTGATTCGAATATTACTTAAATGCGTCATATTATCGTCTCATACGCTATAGAATAATTAGGCCCGATATTGTTAGAATAATAATCATTGCATACTATATACTAGTCTATATTATGGTATATACCCCTATAATATATTACTGCAGGTTACTCGACTCAATGAGCGACTAAGTTTCGCGGCGTATTTTTATATCTGGCCGTTTGTCTACCTCCTATATAACATCCTACCTCATGTGATCAAATTTGGACAGAGTATATTTGTATATTCACCCGCTTACCTCTCTTCAAATTTTTTGTCACGAACATTATATGTATGCCGTATATGACCGTAATATTAAATAATCTTAATGAGAAGTCGAATGTAGCGTAATACCACATTTTCACAATTAATTTAGAATTTCTGATCCAGAATCTTGGTCAGCTTGCCTCTTGACAGACAGTCAATTGCTTGAGAGCTTCTAAGGTAGAGTCAATGTTTGTGTACTATTCTTTAACTTATTTGCGATAACGATGTGATAATTAACACCACATGTGTCGTCCTGCACGCTCATAATTTCAGACCTCTGAAGCAATTTAAATTGAAGAGAACATAGGACGAGATGCCAACGCTACAGTGTGATTAGTCATATAAGTGTAGCTCGAGTTTCCACGAGATACCATATAGTTTCACTGTGGTGACAAGATAAACAAACTCGCCCCCTATATATGTAGAAGCGAGAGTGGAGTTTCGTCTACATCAACGTGCGAGAAAGACAGCATTATGGACAGAATTTTCTCCAAGAAACACAGCATGAGGAAGTCCAGATCCTAGAATCACGAGATTTTTAGACGTAATAAAAATGAAGGGTTTAGCTCTCGATGTCGTAAAATAAACAGTTGTAAGCGCTCCGTGTATATCGTGTTTCTCGAGTTTGTTCTCCCTAAGAAAGCATTTCCCTATCCCTATAATGATTGGTTAGTTTAAGGAGGCAACACCCACACACCCAATATGTCGTCCACATAGCGAAGCCGATTGCTCGAAATACTGACAGAAGCACAGCCCGAGCTGTCCGCGTCATCGAGACATTTCAATTTTTGCTACGTATACGTCAATTCATAAAGTTTCCCACATCACACAGATGTTGGTTTGCTCTCCGAAAACGAGTTGGGGGAGAATGGAATTATCTAGGACCGACACCATAAATCTTCACGCTTCCCTTCTAATCCGATGAATGCTCCTGCTTAGAAAATACGTAAAAGGACGTGTATAGGAATGAGATAACTAAAATCTAAGTGACCCTTCGTTGGCGAGTCGTACCGAAGCCCCGATGCGAGCTCTACGTTTACCACCGTAATACCGGACGAATCCAGAATAGAAAAGAGAAGGACTATCGAGAAAGCCACCTATAATGTACAGACAACCGAGCAAAAAAAAAGAACGTCACCTGAATATCTTGGACAGCCAATAGTAAGCGACGTCTCATCCGTATAGGGAAAGTCTGTTATCAATTTATTGTCCTTGACTATTCGCTCATCTCGCTGTTATGAGATAGAGTTCCCTAATCTAGTTATCGTACACGAGCCAGCCCATCAAACGACACATGTGACCGCTGTGAAACTCTCACGGAGTGAGCGCTTATTCATTCGCGCAGACTCTCAGTCATATCCTTACTCGTTCTTTATGAGTGAACATAACTTGTTACTTTTCTAGTTAACTTTCTCTCGCAGACGAGGAAAAAAACGATGGTTCCGCGACGCCCCCGAGAAACTTCCCCGACCCCGCCCCCTAACAAGCTGACTACTTTTAAATGAACTAGCCTGCCCAAGGTGTCTTTATTTACCTTGTTTTAGATATGAGGACTCCCTGAAATAATGGCGTAAGAAGGATATGTCCATGATGGAGCATATAGTCATAGAGAGCGAGTTGAAATTCCTAAACAAAATTTAACAATAAGAAAAGTACCAGATAATACATACAAGATATTAGCCCCCCGAAAATGGACAAACAATTGGCATCTCACCCCGTAAGCATAATACTCCAGGATCCTATGATAAATATAAGACTAACTAATAAGGAAGCACTTTTTGCTCATATATATAAATATGACCCCTTTTTGAGGACTTATTCCCCACATTACCCCCCCACAAGCATTAGATCCCTACTTAAGTCTAATATCACGGTTTACTAACTGTCGATTCATACCCTCTCTCTCTATCATATCTCCTCGATTCTACCGCCGCTCTGTGCAGTTTCGACTATTACTATTCTTTCGCATCCTGCGAGCGACAGCCCTCTCACATGTAACTTTTTGAAAAAAAAAAAAATCAATATTAAAAATCCAATCACCCTCGAGTATATCAAACAATATTTGTATTCCAGCCCGCGGAAAAGCGCACCGTGATTTCCTCCACTCTACCATCCACATCCCGAGGTGTGTGTGTACGATCTCGCACTCTTTTAGTCCACTTCCTCCGAGTCGAGCAAGCCCTCCCAGGTCCTTCATCGTCATCTGCGACTAAATGCGCAGTGAGTCCTCTGCGCTAGCCAAGCTGCTTTCTACCTCACGAACGTGCTATGGTGAGCCCCTCACGGCATGTCGAATCTCACCAAAACAAAGAGTATGGATGAGAGGCACAAGCGTCCTGCACGTCGATATATTTCTCTTGTTCGATTTCCATTTGCTTCTCGCCCGCACACGTTTTCGACTGACGAATTCTAAGATTAGTCCCCGGCGAGAGTGAATATCTCCGCTTCAAAACGAAACCATTTTTGGATTCCATCGTATAAAGACAATACCAACGCAGCTCATGACGTTGAAATATTTAATGAAGCTTCTACATATCGTTCGCTGCCAAATGCCCCGCAGCTCGCTTCGTTTTTCTCCCCGTTCGGAGAGCCAAATAAATGTTGACCCCGGCCTCGACGATCTCCCATGATCACACCCGCTCATGTCCGAGCCGTTATGACTCATTAGCTCTGTGCGGTCCATCTGAGCTCTAAGTTACACGCATTCTTCTAGATCTGCATCAATAATAATAAAGAAATATAAAGGTCTGAAATATTCGTGATAGTCTGCTAGTAGTGTGTATGTTCGCCTACTCGCATTAAATTGCCTTTTCATTCGTTATCTGAAGATAGCACTTTTTCATATTGATATATGACTGTAATGTATATATATCCATCCTCTCCACTGATCGCAGTTAAATATACCTCGATTGCCACCAGCAAAATGTTAGATAGAAATACGATCAGCTGGAGGTCCGCGTCTATGAGATCCTAATCATGAACACGGTTTGTAGAGATACTAGTTTGAAGATTGTGTAAAAAATTCGTCAACCGACTTCACAATCCCGCTTCGTTTAAAACGGAGTGACCCCACACTCCATCACAGTTCTCTCATACCTTTAGAAGCATGCTCGCTGCAGTTGACTTATTATATCCAGAATATAAGGTGAATAAAGCACCCTAGAGAATCCAGAATGTGCACATGCAAGAAGTGTGAACGTAGTTCTATCTATATGATCTGTTTTGGAATGATGAATATGCAGTATGGTGGTTATTGCTCATTGAAAAATGAATATATGGCAACAACGCACGACAAAAGACGAAGCTTCTAGAGAGAGAGCATGAAACGAAAATAAATGGAGAAGGTCTTTGAGAGCAATCCTTTGTAGCCTTCAGGAACTCTCTGAGAAGAGTCAGTTAGAGACAACATGTACACAGGCACGAAAAAGATTCTCTATGAGTCTTTGACTGAGGTCTTGACGGGCGAATACAAATATCGTGACAAGGAAGGCGAGATTGAGAGCAATTCACTATCTGTCAAAAACCGGACGATACAAGGAGCAAAGCATGTATAACATTAGTCAGAATAGACGAGATCGTTGAGTTAGTCCAGTATGGGTTTTCCCGATGTTATCCGCACGAAAGATAAATTCTATTCAAGACGCAGAGAATTAGATAAGCATAGAGTCACATCGTTGAAGATGTGACTGATTTCTCAGCAAATGTAATACTATTTGAGAAAGAAATCACTGTCTCAGTTCCCCCCTGGCGCCATGGAGA
The DNA here is from genome assembly GCA_015478945.1 of Trachelipus rathkii. Lineage (NCBI taxonomy): Eukaryota > Metazoa > Arthropoda > Malacostraca > Isopoda > Trachelipodidae > Trachelipus > Trachelipus rathkii. The sequence goes on along the minus strand of JABUQX010124611.1, from coordinate 27,983 downwards.
GCGGCGATGCGGTAAAACGACGCCACAGTGAAGGTTGTGCAATCATTCGTGGCATTTTGTCCGCCTAATCCCAGGAATGATCTCATGGAACGGAAAGTGATACAACAACTTACGAGAGAACGCACGGTCGAGGTGTCAATTTTCTATCGGTGCGCCTCCGAATTGGCCGAAATCTAAATTAATCCCGAAAAATTTGGTTGCATCTTGTTGACATGCAGCGGACTCTCCAAACTCTCTATACAAGAGACAGAATATTTGCAGTGTTTGGGAGCGGTTTGCGTTCAAAAACAATTAATATGCCGTAAAAACTTCGCTGATCAATGCGAATGAGCGAATTAGTCACATTCTCTTCCGCCGGATTTCGAGATATGCCTATCCTTTTAGATGATTAGCGGTCCGCCGACCACTGATCACGAGCCGCGGAGTAGCTCCCTGTTCTACCATGTCTCGAGAAATGTCAAAGACGCTCTGACTTCAAAGTCGAATGTACCTTCCTTTATATTCTAAAGAGACCAAAAGTAACAGGTTTCTTTTATAATCGCCGAAGAATAATTAGTAAACATACAGGAATGGGTACTTCCATGTGATGCTCTAAAGTCGTGATAGTTTCTTTCCTTCGGCTGAGAGGTTAGCCTTATTCAGAAACTTCCTCATTGGTATTCCCCTCTCATTTGCGCAGAGAGAGGAGAGCTCTCGACATATGCCTCCGACGCGAGGAAACTATAGGTAATAATCAGTGTTGCTACTCGAAAATCAGATGGAATTTAGTATAAAATCGTGACAAACGCAGGTTGGATATAGAATTTCCGATAATTGTAATCCATATGTCTAGAGATATATCCATGATAAATATCCTAGATTAATTACGAATGGATAATTAATTATGAAAACTTCGGCAGGGATTTTGATTCGTGAGAAAGAGAACACGGTAGCGCTTCACTTTTGGTCCCCACGTTCACAAGAGGAGAAAATAAAGATAAGTAACATGTTGGTTAGCCAAGGCCATAGAGTGAGCAATATGATGTTCCGATACACGTGACGTGGTGATGCGCAGTTTGCGCACTGTGTTCTCGTGTAGAGACTTAAACACCGGAAATGTTCCCGAACGTTGGACAGAAAAAGATTGATAATGGAAGGATCAGAAGTTGTTATCGCTGAGAATAGCTTCAGCAAATTAAGTTGAATGGGAGGAACTATTCGGCAAATATGTATTTCTTAATGTGAGTCCCCCATAACGAGCCGAGTATTTAGAATTCAGAAGTAATGAGGAGATTATGAGAAAAGGAAATGGGGAAATAGTTAAGAAAAGTGAACCTGTTCGTGTTGTGCCAGCTGGAACATGAGACGACGAGCTTGAGTGAATTCCTTTTGATGACAAGAGGATGCAAAATCGACAGTGTGAGAAATAAAACACAAGTGATCGCATCCGCGTGAAGTGCTATTAAGCATTCAGAGATGTGCAGGCTTAATACCAGAATTCTAATACTCGTTTGTCTATCTAATATCCCCAGAGCCAAAAATTTCTTGCTGAAAGGCTTAAACTCAATTTTAAAAAATAATGCGCGCTAAGCTCACGTCGCTTTTGTCTTGTCACCGACAATGCTAGATCTAAAATCCGCCTATCTTCGTCAAACTGTTACTGAATCGAGCTCAGTATCAAGTTTTACGTCTGTGTGGCCACAACCATACGCAACGATTAAGTTTTACTAAGGATAGGAGAGTAGAAAGTATTCTCTGTCGCCGCTTATATCTGTAAAGCTTTTGTGGAAGAAGCAGGTTGTCCAGCGCGCACAGAGCGAATCGAAAATTTTCCGATGATTTCCGAGGCGTGGCGGGGACCCCCTTCGCCCCCAGTTTCGTCTTCTCGTTCGTTCGAAGAAGTTTTTTGACCAACGTATATTAGACTATAATACAATATTCGTTGAGTTGAAAATACGAGTGTCTCTGAGAAGTTAAATCCTCGCACCACGATGGTAATCTGATATATTGAGAGACTGCGCCTGATCTGCACCTAGCTCCATTGTAGCCTCTATCCTTGTAGGTATTGGACAAATGATCTCTTCTTCTTTTGAGTAGTTACGACTTAGCATCCTCATTTCTTTGTATATTTCTGGCGTCTGTCTGTCATCGACCTTAGATCTCTCTATGAAAATTTATTCCGACCCGGCGAAAAAAAGGTAGGAATAGAAAACTAGTACCGAATTGCCATATATATATCCTGGCGAAAAGTAGATTGATTAGCTTCTCGAGTGGTGAAAATACAAGTACAAGCCATCGTTATTAGAAAGAGATCATCAAGAAAAAGAAGTAAATTTTTCGTGACTTCAGTGTGGAAAACATACTACATTGTTTCTCGATATATCACCATCAGTTCTTTTTCAAAGGCGATGTTAAATGGCGTTGATGAACCGTAGATAAGACTATTATTATAGCGAGATTGATCTATCATGGAAAGAAAGCGATGAACTGAGACATAGTACAATTTGAGCATATGTAACCACAAAAGATGCTGAAGGGAGAGTCTCAAGAGTATTAGTATTGTGCTCTTGAAAGCTGAAAGAAAAGTTTATGACAGACTTAACACTATTCTCTGAGGAGAGTTTTCGGGTCACGTGATATATCGCCATTTTCGAGAAAAGCCGGATGTAGAAAAGGAGATTGAATCTAGAGCAGCAGGGGAAACAGTTGAAGGGTAGGAGATCCGAAGAATAGATGTTCTCGGTGGCATGCCGTATGGAGACATGAGAGTGATAAGCTATGTTAGATGGAGTTAGTCCTACAAACATGAATAAAAAAAATCAATGTCGCTGAAATTCAACAGACCCTACGAGCTACATTTGCATAGGCTGTTATATTGAACCGTTGAAAAAGCTGCTTATTATACTAACCGATTCCTGTTTATGTAAGCGACAATACTCCACAAAGACTAGATTAATTGACAGTGCACCTAAAATCTTTTGTTTGATGTTATCTAGTGTGGTGTAGTTACAGATGTCGGCATCGTCGCGTCGAACAGACTGACATCGAATGAACGCGAGTGGAATCCCGTCCACACTTTGGATATTTTACGCAACGATTAAGATCTCAATAATCCTCGGCTGAGATTGCTAAGCAACGGAGTGTTAAAAGTGGAATAGTGAATCGAACACTCAGTGTACATATTCATCTAATGAAACGTGTTCTCAAAACGACTGCAGAGGCTTTTCAGTAATAACAAACGCCGTGATCTTTCTGATCCGAGTTTTCTCGGAGGGGAGCTGGTGATATCAAAGTAAGCCATCGTCTCCTCGCATATAGATTGACGAGAAACTTTTCGTCTAAGTGCCAGTTTGGAATTAAGTTTAAAGATAATGTTAGTACCTTCTGAGTCAGTAATGGAACATTTGAAGGACGTTAAGATATACAAGAGATATCTCGACGCAAGAATGCAAAAGGCAGAATCTGCGCCCACTATCGCAGAACGAAGAAAAGATATGCGCAATAGTTCTCTCCGCAATGCGAACTCTGGAGATCGTGTGATCAGTATTACTTTGCTAGTATGATGACTCATAACTCGATTAACGAGGAGAACCGTCGGTCGTTAGTTCATCCGATCTCTTGTTATCTCTAATCAGAAGACCGATGAATTCATGAGTGTAATTGCTGATACTTAGACCAGACCATTGTCGATTGAATGGTGTTGAATTAGTATCGAAATGGTTTGTAAAGTGCAATTTCAATAGTCGTCCAGCAAGTACGAGCCGTGAGAATTATCATCTGTACCGAGAGCATATATCTTGTCTTGACTCTAAACTCTGAATAAAGATTTCGCGACTGAAGGATCCAAAATATTAGTATTTCTATTCATGGTATAAGTTAATATAATCTTAAATAACGACGTAAGTGGAGAAGTAGAAAATCCATACGAGATAGTATAATTGAGAAAAAAAATTAAATTTGAATGTGTATAGTGTAACACTGTCTAAATAATTATTGATGGTTATAATTCGCCTAACAATAGATCCCGGGATTTTTCTTAAAACCTAACGTACAAATCGATTAATTTCGGCGTGCTCTTCAGATGTCTTGCCAGCCTTTGAAGGGAAATGATGCTAAAAATTGGGCGATGGAGGTAAAGCCCCCAGAATTTACCACCGAGCGGCCTAACTTTAGAGGAACAGAAATCTCACACTGAATAATGTTAAGAGGAAAGTATCCAAATAAGACGTCTGAGCCAGAGACGAATAACGAGCAGGTGAGATCGAGAAGTAAGGAGGCTGACTCTAGCGCGCTGAGTCTCCTGTGTATAGGATGACAATATTTTGCCAAGTAGAGCAATCGGAAGAATATCGGGAACCGTGAAGTGAAGCTCAAACTCCCTTTGCAATACAGTTTCCACTCATCACATAACTCCGAAATGAAGCAATACTGAAGAGAGTCATGCTCAGTCTACCAGGACCGTGAGTATTCTTGTTGGAGTGAACAAGAACAAGACGCCTCTGTGAGAGCTTGTGAGAAGTCGTGCGGATACTGAGGTGAAGTACAAAAATGGACCTTAGAATACGCAGTCCCTTTCAACTGTTGGTCATTATTCCACTTTATACTCCCAAAGTGAATGATCGTGATACAATGAGAATATAGTCTTTTACAGCCGAATCTTTAGGTCATCATGACTTGAGTGACGGACAAGAGATTTTTGACGGTCGATTAGATCCGCTCCTAATGAGCGAAAGAATATTTGGTATTTAGTTAACCAGGGAAGATAGTTAAAAAATTTAGTAATCGATCAAGAATTCTATTCCATTTAGTTCTCTCGGTCTAGAATCCCAAGTGCGCCTGTCTGTTAAATCGTGGTAGACCTCCATTGAAATAAGCAGATCCGGTCATCGATATGAAGAATTGTCGCTGCAAATTTCAGTTATGTACTCTCTCTAATAATAGCTATTGTCGCTAACCTCCGTAATGGACAACAAGGATTATACAAAATATAATGAAGGAAATTAGTTAAGGATTTTGCGTGATGATATTCGAACTATCGACGTTCTTTATGATCACAATTCTCAGAAACTATCATAGGTGAAATAAAGCGAAGTTGATTTTTTTTGGAAGTGGTATGCCTGTGAAAGCACGACACGGTTTAAATGTTAGATTCATCACTTTCCCCACCCCGGAAACCGGATTTTGTGTAAAGATGTCATATTGCCTCGGAAATCAATTAATACCATATTTAGGGCAATCCCCTGTATCCCACCCACCGCGTCCCCCTCTTCCAAAGATCTATATCCTGAGTTAGCCTTTGAAACTTGTACCTTGCACTTCGTAAGAGAAGGAGTGCTCTTTCTGCTATGGCTGTCGACAGCATTAATTGTGCGCGTCAACCTACTTTGTCCCCTCAAGAAAATAATTGAAGCACCTAGCGTAGAGCGGGATCCACCGCATACGTCACGACTCGGCACAGTCTTTACCGGCTGTCGAAAAAAAAAACATGCGCCGCTTCTATTACGAAAATTGGGTAGATCAAAACCACCCCGTTGTTAGGGGTCTACCATGGGACACACGCAGTTAATATATGTTTAACACTATGTAAGAACACGTCACGAGCGGTTGTAGCGACATCACCCTAATAATCTATGATTCTCTGATAGCTCTAATAGTAGAGAGAGAGCAAGAGAAAGAATGCCACGCAAACCGAGAAACAATACGCGAGCGAGAAGAGAAGCACCGTAAAGGAAGCTACGATAATATGGACGTATAGCATATCGTCTAGCAGGCTAGCAATAGTCCAAACCCACCAGCCGGCAGAAGTGGTTTTATAGAAGAGGATAACAGTGGAAAACGAAAGTCTACCAGGTCCGCGCTGTTTATACAAATAATAGAATAAAACGGTTGAATGAACAAAGTAGCTGCATATTAACCTATTCCGTATCCATGCGAGAGCCCATGCGTAGATCCATATAGAACCATTTTGAAATTTAATATAAAGGCCTGTACGTGTACATTTACTTAACTGTTTTGTTTTTCATTAGCTACCTATGTAAGAACAAATCAAAAATATAAATCCAAGTTTTCCATAAATCATATTACAAAATCAATAAGATAGAGAGCCCAGGAGAATTTGAAAGACAAAAGTTCTATATCCCAAAATTAAATTATCACACGAGGGGATTTAGAATCCACACCAAGACATATGTGAGTTAATGCAATTTACTCAATCTTAACTATAATCCCTAGGACGTCTATAATAATTTTACAATGGTATTTTTCCTACTAATTTAGTTGTTATATCCGACTCACTAAGTCCTAATGCATACCTCTACATCTAATTACTACTATATGGATCAATTTATATTATTTTTCAAATACTGGACAATATTATTTCTTGCTCAATTAATTCACAGTACCTCTCATGTTCCTCTATTAATCTCTGTATTTTATTATAATCGATTATTAGTTACACTAATTCTCGTACTCATATACTTTTAATTCATTCCACAATCTAAATTAATGTTATTATAACGTGTCTATGAAAATATTTTTAACGAGATCTCTATTACCTCCTCTGAATGATAGAAAAATAAACACAAACCAATTGGTTCGTTACATGTTGCCTTAAACTTACGAAATTGACTATCCATGACCTGACACCGTTCTGCACCTTGTTCCTCTACCAATCACCTCCCCACCTACAACTCAGCACGGCCCCGGAACCCATCGCCCTCGAAGTCATACAGTACCTAACCTCCGGGATTACCCCGCCAAGGCAACTTCGACAATCAACTCCTAATCCTCCCTCAGTGACGCTCGGACTCACCAACTCTGTTGATTCCGGTCCGAACAACTCCACTTCCTCAAACCCAGACTACTATACAATTAATGTCAAGAAATAAATACTCTCTCATTCCATAGTCCAAAAGGATAGATCCTGACCCCGCGCGGTATCTGCACATTCCCAATAAAACCCAACACACCCTAGTAATCGGCAAGAGTGGAACTTCAGCTTTGTGACCGATCTCCTAGTTTCTATGTCCCGACCCAGAATACACATCTCCATAATCACCTTGGACGAACGGCCGCCGACTGACCACGCATACTCGCGCATTAAGCGGCAAAAGCGGCGGAGAAATATGGTATGCTATCGCGAAGTAGGCTTTATGGAGAGCAAACGCAACTGAAATTGATCTCACGAAGGCTAAATGTACCAGCGGCGTCACTGGCGGGCAAGACCTCTCACTCTCCACTCGGGTACAGACTTGACTGCTCTTCTGCAGCGCACGCGCATCAGAAGTCCGACGAACGGTCTAACATGATAAGTAGAAGGAGCACACTCACGGGAGGTCGCGGAGCGCTCATGGGAAAAGGATCCGCCGGGCAATTGAATTGATGAGAGAGAGTATGAAGAGTGGCGATCACCGCCCACGTGGTATATGGAGTTGGGGACCTAGACAGAGACCGGAATATGAAATATATGTGTGGTTCTCGAAGCCGCGGCTATTTGAAGCTCTCGGCTCAATACTATATGGTGTAAGAGAAAAGATAGTTTTTAGACTATGTTTGCGCTCTCGGAAGATAATTTTGTATGCGACCTCCATGAAGCTCGATATTCTCAGTAAGAACTGGATTTTTAAAGGATGTAAGAGAGCGGATGTACGCGATTAATATTACGGACCGTAGCCCGAATTGTTCCTCCGCGGAAAAAAGCCGGCAGCCCCTGGTGTGGTTATGGCACCCGCGGATTGTAATGGAACGAGAAGCGCGAAACAGCTGGTTGGGGTTTGCTCCCTCTGGAGGAGAGGAACGGAAGTCGCGGACGAGGTGATTGAAGAATTAGCAACTTTGGTTAAAAAGCCGTGCGCGAGAAGCAGGCTAAGGACGGATTTGGCAAGATCTAGCGCGCACGAACGGTAGAGAGAATGGAGCCGGAACTGAACGGCAAGTGGGTTTAATGTAGACTCGCGGAAAGAGAAGATGCGACGAGCGACTGAATAATTGCGACCGGCTGCTTGGACAGCATTAGAGCGCGGTCTGTGATGCGCGGTCCGGAGTAGCGCGGCTCGAAGACGGTCTTGATAGATGTTGAGTTTCAGACGGTTTATTTGCAAAAGTTCAACGTACGAGATAGCGGACCAGATACCCATTTTTTGACGACGGAATCACGCGCTGATTATTCACAGCCCTCTTGCAGGAGCTCAGAGCTGACCGTATTGAGACTCGTCAAAAGGGTGTGACAGGAGATAATGAGGTAGCATAAATGATTGACAATCGAAGGCTTCTGTAAATGACCGGATCCCAAGGCGCCACCGCCCGGCACAATTGCGCGGTCCGAGTGGAACGCGTACGGGATGGGCCGGGCGTGGATGCCCGTGAGAGGAAGGAAGGGTTACGGAGTGACTGTAGCGGGTGTAAGTCGTCGGGCTAAACGCCCGTGCGGAGCGAAGCCGCGAGAATAGGATGTGCCGAGAGCCGAACTTTAGCGATGCAGGAGTGTGCCTCAGCACCGGGGAGCGTGTAGTGTGTACATGCTGGGATCGTCGTGAAAGGGTTGAACCATCAGATCCGGGGAGAGTGAGAAGTAGGGTCGAGAGGATGGCACGACGCGGTAGGTTCGAGACGACGATGGGAAGAAGCAGAAGATGGGGACGGGGGGGGGGCAGGGAGGTGTGAGAAGACGCTAGATTATTCCTTGGGTCTGCATCCAACAGCGTGTTGCGAATATATGTTGCGGTGAGGGGTCACGCTACGCGCGGAATGTAGAATGTCTCGGGTATCATGGCCAGGAAGAGCATGTGGAATGCTGAAGGGTGATATTCGGAGAATGAATAAATTGCGCGGGAGTACTGGTAGACCTATGAAATAACGCGGCGCGCGGACTGTGTGAGGACGGAATTGAAACGAGTGAGGGGTGTGGTTTTTGCGACATCGGAGACGAAGCGGGGATGTAAGTGGGTTCAAGGAAGTGGTAACTGCATCCATGGGGGATGAATAAGAGGAAAACACGAAGGCGGGTGCGCCGAGAAAAGCAGGGTGAAAGAGCGAACGACTTCTAGAGAGGGAATTGGGAAAGTTGGAAAGGGGTTCATTCGGGCGTATAAGAGAGAAATCGCGCAAGACGGAGGCGCAAATGTGCGCGGATTTCAGAATCGGTGCAAAGTTCCAGCGAAGTGGAAATAAGACGAGGTTTGTGAGAGAGGAGTGATTGCAGCGAGTTATTTAACGTGCGGGTAATACGGACGGATAAAATATTGGGATCGATAAATATAGAGAATAAAATGGGATAGACAATCAAATTCTCGAGCATTTGCGATTATTGAAAAAACATAGTGCTGGCGGGTTGAATTAGACAGGTATTGATCGAAAGGGCGTATGTCTTCGCGGTAAGAGAGTGCGAAGTGTAACTGTTAGGCTGATTCTCGGACGATAGTTGGGGAGAATAAGATGTTAAGTGAGAAAGTAAGAGGTTACTTGTGGGGGGTAATCTTAGACCAAGGGAAGATCTGGCAGAAGAACCCAGTTTAGTTACCAGAAGGTCAGGTGCCAGTTTTATGGTGATTTCGCATAGAGAGGAGGTTTGACACAATATTGTGCCAAAGCCATGTTCCCATCTTATCTTAACGTAAAAATATATTGGAAGTGCGTCCCCGAAATGTCCTCATAGAGGTAACAACGACGTTTCCGAGGGAAATGGGTGTCGTGCTCAGTGGGTGTTGTTTCTTAATTTTATCTAGTTTCATTAAGTTAAAGGTTCCCGTGATATTACAGTTCTAAGGAATGTTCCCTGTCCCCCGACATAATACACCAGTTAGATTTAAGGGACTTCAACTATGCAAAATTGAATTATGTAAGTGGTTCTTCCTCATAGGTACTATAGAGTACAGCTATTATCAATAATAACTTAAAAAATTTTAAGATGATCGAGTTGACCCCCATCCTGATCACACCGCTTGCCCTATTTTATGGGACATCCGACCCACTTACAAACTCCTGTGTCACGATCTAGTGAGCTTTTGCACGAAAATGGGAGGAGATGCGTGCCCAAAAAGTATAATTTCGAGTTGTTCATTGAAAGCAGGCAGTTGTGTTTCTCTACGACTGGGTTACAACCCGAAGACCAAGATAGATAACCTTTAACCGTGTGGAACATTTTGATCTACAAGTGTATAAAACATTGTCTATTTCAATTAGTTGACGGATGAAAGAAAGGCACCCATCCAGCTAATCTGCAGAAGGTTCGTTGCCCATACAGCAGAGGCCGATCTCGGTGAGCCATATCACCGAAATATTTGTCCCAGCGCTTTGGGATACCATATATCAACAGATAAAAAACAAAGTTTTTGAAATTTTTTAACCAGAGGTCGCATGATTTGTTCATTTATCAGTTTAAAATAATGCAAAACTCTTGAAGCGAGATATAGAACCAGCGGAGTATTGTATATGGTGACAATTATAAGAAAATGGAACTTCTTTTCGAGAAATGAAGCCCGAGAAGAATCGACTGCCTTGCTGATCGTGACGTCGAGGGCTTGCTTTTCCGTGCACTATACTCCCAGCGAGCTGTGAAACAATTGAGAGCGTAGTAGCTTGTGTATCTTTTTGCCGCGAGGGCGTGTCCCTAGCTCAGAACGGCAGGCAAACACGTTGAGAGGAAAACTACCGGTTAGAGTAGCATTTTCGTCTATCCCTTTGATTGATGTCATCTGCGCTGTCGAGACTAAATCCAGGGTGTATTCCTACATGGTCCTTGTATACGTGATAGTCCTGAGATTACTATGTTTATGCGGGTGCCGGTGCCTGCAAAGTTTCAAATTCACGATGTTTGAACGCCGTGTACTGCGGTATTGCCCCCTTGCGCTAAGCTGTGCCTACAAGCACATGAAAGAAAGTCCCAATCTTGCTATATTGTATGTGGTGTGCCCCACAAAGAAATTTATTCCAATTAATTGATTTGTACTTGCCCCATAGAACCATATCCGCCCATTGTTGACCTCTCAGAAATACTATGAAAAAAAAATGAGCCCACGCGAGAAATTAGCCGGCCGGATCTTGCTCACATATACATTTAGGATAGACTGGAAACTCACATTGATTTTGATGCTAACACCGACGACGAATTTTTTAGTTATCTACTATTTTTCGACGCTGGAGAGTATGTAGAAGACATAGACATAAATAAGAACGGATCCTCCAAAAACAAGTCAAGCATATATCTCGAAAACATTCTGGCTTTCTTCCGTAGAGCGAAGCAATTTTCAGCCTAGCTCGTGAATGCACGGAAACGCAATGCGTGATGTTTTCCCTACAACTATGTACCTACACCCGATTAGTGGTTTCGAGAAAGAGTGATAGATAAAAATAGGCCGTCGGACCGCGAAGAAAGAAATGTATTCCACAATGAACAAATCCTTATTTTCACTAGCCCATTGGTTTTTAGATAACATTATCTTACTCCCACAGCTGGATTCCAACGAAAGGGAATTCGTATATAAATCGCTATGGTACCTTGATAAGCACTTGCATCTATGACCGTATTTTCTCTTTGCTAACAGACAAAAAAAATTAGAATATCAGCACCCGCCTAGAATGAAAAAGTGACCTAAACCTAGCAACGATATTATTCTGGAGTTCCCATTTTGTATAGGTACAAGAGAAAATCTATCAGTCTCCCTCATGCATGATGCCGAAGAATAGCTATGTTATACTCTAGTCATGATAAGATCAGATGGTTGATCTTAGTATGCATATATGCGAGTCAAGTGCTAAAATTAAATGGACCATCGTATAAAGAAATCGACCAAATTTTGCTTTTTACTCGAAATTACTTTCGATGAGACTTTGAGCACTGCGACTCCTAGTCTGTGTAATGTGTGCATTTCCTCGATTCTCAGTGCCAATGCAGGACCAGGATGTCATTTGTACGCTCATATATCTGGAATTGACGATTACACTATGTAGTCGTAGATGGGTTGAGTAGGTGTCACTTTTAACCACGCCTGCTCAAGACCTTCGCCCAGTTTTGCCATCCCTCTCTCGATATGCGACAGACTGCTATACTATAGTGACGTTCGAAAGGTGAGGAAGGCCACGAAAAACCGAGTGTGCCTGTATATCCAGGCTGTTGACGCCGAACACTTTTTTACGTAAAACTATCACTTCCAACCCCCACAACTAAAGCTAGAATCCTCATACAAAGCTCCTCCAATTACTGGACCTATAAGAAATCCACCAGAGAAAAACGCCTGTACAAATCCAAAAGACGTTTCGAGAAGGTGAGATCGCTAAAGCAAGGAACTCCGACACAGAAAATGTGTATATATAAAGTATTTTTCGAATTCGCTGTCGAATGAGTGTGAGCGATGTATGTAGATCGTGCAGTATCCCATACATCTTAGTGTGCAACCAATAGAAGGTTCTACAACGAAACCGGTAACGCTATTAGACTGCGTTATAGCTACTAGTAGTGCCTAAGTCAGGTAAAAGATTATCTGTGAAGTGCCTCCATGTCGAGCAAGAGTGAACGGCTAGTCTTGGATTAATCTATCATATGACGATGGCGGACGTGCGACTAGCGATGATTATTACAGTACGAATAGGTCATTAATAATAGCTTAAAGTCGAAGTAAGTTACTATTAAGTAGATATAAAGGTCTAAATGTAGCTATATAAAGTCGTATAAAGTCTATAGATGCTATAAGATGATAAGGTATCTTAATAAGTGCAAGTCAAGTATCCTAAGTCTAATCGAAGGCGTCATCTATTCTATAAGTACGAATTCTAAGAGATATAAAGTACCTGAATAAGGTCTAAGTTATATATTATATATGCTAAAATTACTAAATTATTCCGAATTAATAATATTACATAAATTTTATTTCAAGATCTTGAATATGCTAAAACTATTATCGGATAATTTTGTCTTTAGTACCTTTTTCGACGTTATATCGAGAGTGTGCCCTCTGTCAAGTCATCCAAATTACATATTTATCGTTCTATGTAATCAAAATCGAATGAATGTATGATTTGTCATGCTTAGTTGTGACAACCTATGCTCTGAGTTGGAATATAGCAAAGGATCGACCGCCAGAGTCATTTTATTAGAACATCGGTGAATACTGCGCTAAATAGTTCCAACATCATCTATACATAATTCTGTAAGCAGTTTCGATAGTTAGCGACAACCTCGAGCAGGAAACAGACATAATATATCTAACCTATGTTATCTTCCTCAAAAGTTATTACCCGAAGGTAATAAATGTGCAGACACATATTCATCCTATCCAAACTCTCCATAGAGACTGTTTTTTTTTTTTTTTTTAATAAGGATCGCAGTGTGTCATTGCCAATCTGCAACGACTCGAATACATAAGTTCTCGTAGATAGCAAATGACGTGCGAAAAAATTAAATAAAATCGCTCTTATGCAAGAACATCAGATATTCATAAGACAAAAAAGTTACAGGTATAACGAAATGCTTCATTGTTTCCGAATCTTTGTTCAATCTCCAGTGTAGTCTTGGTCTGACTTCTCTCTCCTCTATATTGCCTCCTACATCCTCATACGTCATCCATACTTTCTCCTACGCTACTCTCCTCTCTCTCACTCTCTTCTCCTACTCTTTCTCTCTCTACTCTCACTAGTCAAATCTCCCTCTCACTCGTTCTCTTTCTCCTCCTCTCTCTCATCTCTCTCCGTTTCTCTCCTCTCTATTCAGGGTTGCAAAAAAAAACCGCTCTCTCTCCTCGTCTCTCTCTCTTCGCTACATCACTATACCCTCTCTCTCTCTCATCTCTCTCTCTCTCTCTTTTCTATCCCTTTTTATATTTTAAAGATTCCTCTACCACCATCCAAACTAATACTCTCTCTCTCTCTCTCTCTCGTCTCGTCATAGCTCTCATCTTCCCTCTCTCTCTCCCGTATACATCATCTTACTCTCTTCTTCTCTCCTCTACTTACTCACTCAATCTCATCTCTCTCAATTCTCTGCGTCCTCTCTCTCTCTCTCTACTCATGTTTCTCTCTACTACTACTACTCTCTCTTCTTCTTTCTTCTCTCTATCTCCTCTCTTCTCTCTCTCTCTCTGGCTCTCTCGTTCATCTCTTCTACATCTCTCTCTTAGCGTTCTCTCATCCTCTCTCTCTCTCTCTCTAGCCCCTCCTATTACTCCTCTGCGTCTTCTCCGTACTCTCGTTCTCTAACTCTGTTTTTCGTCTTTGAGGCTAGCCGAAGATGAGAGAGACTTCATCTCTTCTCTACGTCTCATAATGGCCTCTATTAATATAAAATGATTGATCCCTTAATAAACATGCAGTATATAAAAATAGGTCTAAAGCATATATTAAGCTATATAAAATACTTTATACATAGTATAAGTATCCACCGTAGTGAGATATATACGTGATTCCTATAATAAGTTACGGCCCAAAATAGTCTACCGATATTAAATATATATGGATATATACTTAAATAATAATATAATATATATAATTGTACAAGTATAAATATATAGGTGAAACCGTTATTTGTAATTTTTTCATGTAAAAAAATATTTTAGCGAGCGGTATTTTAAAAATATTATTCTTAACCAAAAAAAATAACACATTAAACGTCGTTTCCCCCCGTAAGAATAAGCGAAAACCAACACTAACTTTAGTCAGTTTCAGAATGTCTCTATTAAACAAGGGAAAAAGGACCCTAAAATTGACACATTACTGGACAGATCTTCGCAAGGCTGAAATCTAAAATTTGAACCGTTAAATTTGTGTGTATGAATGAGAAAAATACATTCTCAAGAATGCCCTATGACAATAAACAAGTAAGAACACATCTGGCAACACTAGTATTCAAAAAAAGTAGCATTATATGGAATTTTGGCAATTCCTTTAATTTATCTTTAGTTGCATATATTATGTCTGATGTTAAGAACTATTATAAAAAAGGGTTGGGCTCCGGTAATATTTAGAAGGGCCGAAACAAAAAGTAGAGCCAAAATGGTTTTTAGTTTGTAATTAGAATATAAATTGCAGAACTATAATAATCGCCTTAGCACATTCTGCAGTGGAAAAAAGGATTCCTATTAAGTTATTTTCTTAATTGATTACTAAATTTTTATGTACTAAATTGTTTACTGCTAAATTGTATAAAAAAAAGACACAATTCGTGAATACAATTTGAGTGTTTGATATTATTTTGTCTCCGTCCATTTTACAGGATTCACTCCCTAATGCCTCCCCGACATATTTTAATATTGGAAGGGGCCTGCAGCCCAATAGCCCATAAAGACGAGCCGCCACTGCTCCTGGATACTGGCGCGATGCTTAGTCTCGTTTCCCAAAACGTGTTTGCCTCCGCCAGAGCTGAAGGTGCTTTGGTGAAGGACCGGGGGGTGAATGTGGAGATCAGAGGCGTGGGGTCGGCCATTGTGGAGGCGAACTTGGGCGCAGTGTTGAGAGTGAGTACAGGCAAGGGGCAGATGGAGTTCCCGTTTGTCGTCATTTCAGGTGAGATGATTCCAATGTGTTGCATCTTGGGCATTAATTTCCTGACTGAAGCTGGTGTAGAGTTTGATTTCAGGAATGCAAGCATCAAGCAGATCCCGGAAGCAATTCTGGCTTGCCAGGACCCTGTGGAAATGGCAGAAAGCGATGTCGAAAGTAAGTAGAGGAGGTAGGGCGAAGGATGGGAAACTGGCTGGTCAATGTTGACCAGTTATTCAGGAATCAGGAGACGGATTTTGTGATTCGCAGTGTGAAGAGGAGAATTCAGGATGGCCGTGACCAGTTATCCGCTGGGGGAAGCTTGAAGGAGTTCCGGCGTTATTGGCAGCACTTGAAAGTTGAGGATCATCTCTTGTTTTAGTAGCAAGAAGATGGGGCAGTGCGTTTGGCAGTGGTCCCCTTCCGGATTCTTGTTCATTTTCAGTTTTGTATCATCAAGAGATGTCCCACGCGGACACTGCTAAGGTTCACGCCATGATAAGACCGTACATCTGGCACCCCTCTATCCTCCGTACTGTGAAAGAGGTATGTACCTCATGCCCGCAGTGCCAGAAGTTTAAGATTCGCCATCAGCTTGTTCAACCTCCGACTTTGAAGATTGTGGCATCGCGCCCTTTTGGGCTGGTGGCCATGGACTTGGTAGTGTTCCCAACTACAGCCCGGGGAAATGTTGGCTGCCTGATGGTCGTGGATCATTATAGAAAGTGGGTGTTGCCACATCCAATTCGAGATAAGAGGGCTCAGACCATTGTTGCCATCTTGGAGCTGGACATCCTTCTGTACCTGTTGCGACTGCCGGAAATGATTCTTACAGATAATGGGCCGGAGTTTAGAGCATTGGAGTTTGAGAACTTGCTCGAGGGTTATAACATCTCGCACATGTTCATGAGTTCGCTCAGACCAGTGAGCAATGGACACGTTGAACGTGTCAATCGAACAATGGGGGAAATTTTGCGGAGCTTGGTGGAGGAACGGGGAGAGGAATGGGACAACCTCTTGACGAAGGCGTTGGTCACGTACAACTTGACCATGCATAGTCAAACAAGGAAGACTCCATCAGCACGATTGTTGGAGGAAAACCATAATCAGAGGATGGTTGCCCCATTCCGCGGCAAGAGAAAAATGAATTGGACTCCCGGATTTTTGTCCGTTCCGCGTGGGGCCCCTTGTCTTAGGGAAAAGGGTATCGAATGATAGGAGTGTTGTCCGGAAACTAGAAGCGAGGTACACCGGCCCCTTTTATGTCCAGAAGGTAAATGAGAATGGGGTCACTTATCAGATTGCGAAGTCGAGGGGCGAAGAGGTTGCGGTTCAGAGGGTTCATCATCGTCACCTGAAACCTTGGATCCAAACCCCTAAGTACTTAAGGGATTATTACTCCCTTGAGAAGAGGGTGGATGAGGCTCGTGTCTTGGTCAAAGAGGAGGAGTTGGTGCTTTCCTCTGGATCAGGGATAACATCTGACAGTGATTCAAGTTTCTCAAGGTTCTCTGGTCTGTGATGAGAGTTGTTCAAGGAAGGTTATTGTGTTCCGAGTAGAGAGCAGGGCGGTAGTAGTGTCCTTGGTGATGTTGGGGACCAGCGTGATGATTGGTTTTCAAGGCAAGTTCTGAACTGGAGTGGTTGTCGCATCCTTGAAAGAGTTGATGGGTTGGATGGTCATACTATTAAGAGATGCTGAAAAAAGGAGGAGGTTCCCTTGTTAAGGAAGTGGAAGTGCATTTCAAGATCTAAAAAAGGTGGCAAAGGAGCTGGGTGAAAGAGTTAGGGGTTTGGTTGGTTCTCGGGTTCGGCAGGCAGTGAGTTTCATGTGGGGAGACCTGTTCCAGGTGTTGATTGACAGAGGTGATCGTACTTCAGATTCAACTTTGGGCAGTGTGTGCTTGATCTGTCGCGACCAACTGATCGGCCATGGTGAAAGGAGGGATGTGGCAACTCAAGTCAAAAACTTGGATGGTGAGTTGTGTGGTCGTGACTAGGGATGGGAAAGGAAGAAAACAAGCTCGTTTTTTTCCGAAAAAAACGTTTTTCCGAAAAAAACACCCTGAAAAAAAAGTAAAAATGTTTTTTTCGTTTTTTTTCAATTAAGTTGTGGAATTTACATGTTTGAACAATTATATTATAAATTTTAGCAAATATGCTCTAATTTGGACATTTTTTGGTTCCAATTTCCTTCAAGGTGGAAGCCCCTGAGTTTGTGTTCAAAATTTGAATAGATTTTCCATATTTTTATTTTATATTCTGAATTTTGATATTCATATTTTGTTTGTGGCTTCATTAATGTTTTCTTACTCTGTTTTAGCTTTCAGTACAGTAACATTTTTATCATAATTATTTAATCAGAATTTAGAAATGCCACATGCAAAAAGTCGTGTGACTGTACTTTTTAAGGAAATAAAAAAAACATGTTTTTTTTCATGTTTTTTTCATTTTTTTCAGTATTTTTTGTTTTTTTTCATGAAATGTATTTTTAAAAATATAAAGAGGCTAATATGATATTTCACTTGAGTATTTTCATTTTTCAAATATAAGGATACTTGAAATTAAACAAATATTCCATTATGATTTATAAAATAGCAGAACTACCTTTCTCTTATATTTTATCAATTGTTTTCGTTGCAATTTACTGTAGGTTACAGCCTGCAGACTACTGTTTGTAGGCTTCTACTACCTAATTTAACTATGTATTTTACATTTGTATCATATAATCATATTTATAATTTACTTTTAAATATTAATGTATATTATATTTATATAGAATGAGTCTGAATGACAAAACTCAAAAGTGACTTAAGGGATGCAAATGAAATAATAAAAATAATGAAATAAAAATTATACCAAAAGTACTGTAACATTAGATAAAGTGAATGACTAAATTAAATATTTGGCTTTGAAATATCAACTTGATTCACTAATCACTAGTCCCCCACTCCCCAGACCCCAGTCACTACTGAGTACTGATTACTGTGCTGGGTGAATTACTGTCAAGCTTCCATCACTGGGCCCATCAGCTGATCAGCCACATTTACTTTGATATTTACTGATAAAGTCTGATATCTCAGTTGCATGAAGCATCGTGTGAGAATGACAGTGGTGAAGGAACAGGGGCAATAACACTCTTAAGCTTGGCTGCCTTAGCATAATCATCTCTCTCAGTTGGCAAATTTTCAGAATTTCCTAGTTCTAGACTATGAGCAATAAATACTAGTTTTTGCAACGTTCTACACAACAAAGTTATATTTTATGAGGGCCTTTGCAACCTTTTTTCCCTTAAAACTCTCCTGTCAAGAATTTTGAAAATGGCATTTTAAAATTTGATTAAATAATTATGATAAAAATGTTACTGAAAGCTGAAACAGAGTAAGAAAACATTAATGAAGCCACAAACAAAATATGAATATCAAAATTCAGAATATAAAATAAAAATATGGAAAATCCATAAAAATTTTGAACACAAACTCAGAGGCTTCCACCTTGTAGGAAATTGGAACCAAAAAATGTCCAAATTAGAGCATATTTGCTAAAATTTATAATATAATTGTTCAAACATGTAAATTCCACAACTTAATTGAAAAAAACGAAAAAAACATTTTTACTTTTTTTTTCAGGCTGTGTTTTTTTCATTAAAAAAACTGTTTTTTTCAGTAAAAACAAGCTTGTTTTTTTCCTTTCCCAACCCTAGTCACAACCACACAACTCACCATCCAAGTTTTCTACTTGAGTTGCTGCATCCCTCCTTTCACCATGGCCGATCAGTTGGTCGCGACAGATCAAACACACACTGCCCAAAATTGAATCTGAAGTACAATCACCTCCGTCAATCAATGCCTGGAACAGGTCTCCCCACATGAAACTCACTGCCTGCCGAAACCGAGAACCAACCAAACCCCTAACTCTTTCACCCAGCTCCTTTGCCACCTTTTTTTAGATCTTGAAATGCACTTCCACTCCCTTGACAAGGAAAACTCCTCCTTTTTTCAGCATCTTTTAAAAGTATGACCATCCAACCTGTCAACTCCCTCAAGAATGCGACAACCACTCCAGTTCAGAACTTGCCTTAAAAACCAATCATCACGCTGCTCCCCAACATCACCAAGGATACTACTACTGCCTTGCTCTCTACTCGGAACACAATAACCGCCCTTGAACAACCCTCGTCACGGACCAGAGAACCCTGAGAAACTTGATTCACTGTCAGATGTTATCCCTGATCCAAAGGAAAGCACCAACTCCTCCTCTTTGCCCGAGACACGAGCCTCATCCACCCTCTTCTCAAGGGAGTAGTAATCCCTTAAGTACTTAGGGGGTTGGATCCAAGGTTTCAGGTGACGATGATGAACCCTCTGAACCGCAACCTCTTCGCCCCTCGACTTCGCAATCTGATAAGTGACCCCATTCTCATTTACCTTCTGGACATAAAAGGGGCCGGTGTACCTCGCTTCTAGTTTCCGGACAACACTCCTATCATTCGATACCCTTTTCCCTAAGATAAGGGGCCCCACGCGGAACGGACAAAAATCCGAGAGTCCAATTTATTTTTCTCTTGCCGCGAAATGGGGGCAACCATCTTCTGATTATGGTTTTCCTCCAACAATCGTGCTGATGGAGTCTTCCCTGTTTGACTATGCATGGTAAAGTTGTACGTGACCAACGCCTTCGTCAAGAGGTTGTCCCATTCCTCTCCCCGTTCCTCCACCAAGCTCCGCAAAATTTCCCCCATTGTTCGATTGACACGTTCAACGTGTCCATTGCTCACTGGTCTGAGCGGACTCATGAACATGTGCGAGATGTTATAACCCTCGAGCAAGTTCTCAAACTCCAATGCTCTAAACTCCGGCCCATTATCTGTAAGAATCATTTCCGGCAGTCGCAACAGGTACGGAAGGATGTCCAGCTCCAAGATGGCAACAATGGTCTGAGCCCTCTTATCTCGAATTGGACGTGCCAACACCCACTTTCTATAATGATCCACGACCATCAGGCAGCCAACATTTCCCCGGGCTGTAGTTGGGAACACTACCAAGTCCATGGCCACCAGCCCAAAAGGGCGCGACGCCACGATCTTCAAAGTCAGAGGTTGCACAACCTGATGGCCGATCTTAAACTTCTGGCACTGCGGGCATGGGGTACATACCTCTTTCACAGTACGGAGTATAGAGGGGTGCCAGATGTACGGTCTTATCATGGCGTGAACCTTAGCAGTGTCCGCGTGGGCCATCTCTCGATGAAACAAAACTGAAAATGAACAAGAATCCGGAAGGGGACCACTGCCAAACGCACTGCCCCATCTTCTTGCTACTAAAACAAGAGACAATCCTCAACTTTCAAGTGCTGCCAATAACGCCGGAACTCCTTCAAGCTTCCCCCAGTGGACAACCGGTCACGGCCATCCTGAATTCTCCTCTTCACACTGCGAATCACAAAATCCGTCTCCTGATCCCTGAATAACTGGTCAACATTGACCAGCCGGTTTCCCTGGCCACATCCTTTCAAATAAAAATTCTCTCTGGCTTTATCTCTCCAAGATATGTGAAAAACGACCCCTTGCTGGGTTTATAGTCATGCTATTTTTAGTGAAGAAATTCATTTCCAGTATCAACTGATGCGACAGCTCGCACATCACCAAGAATTCCACTGACTGCATGTTAATCCCGTGGATCCTCAACGCGAGCTTCACCGCTGTGTCCACATGGAAGATGTTCGCGTTTCCCAATCCCCTAACGTCCATGCTAACTTCTCTCCGCTCACCTTCCACTCCCGCGTCAAAATCCGCGTTGATCAATCCAAGCTGAGCCCCATTATCTATCAACATATCCGCCTGTCTACCCAGGATCTCCACCTCTATGTGGAGCAGTTGTTGAATCTTCAGGAAGTCCGCATCTCCCTCTATTGACTGGCTGATATACACGACGCTGTCAACCACCCGACGTTTCGCAACCGGGACATTCGCAAAAACCCTTTCATCCTGACCCCGTTTGTCGACACGCTGGGGCTGAGGAAGATCATCCTTCTGGATTCACTCCGCGGCCTCTGGGTTCAGTTCAATTCCCGCTCCCCATTCTCGCAACATGTTTTCACGTTTCGAGCATATACCAAGCGCCGTGGAACTCAACTGTTTAAAGGATTCTGGCAACCTTGGGGTCTCGAAAATCCACCCAGAATTTCAGTTTGTCCTCCATTCTGACTTTGGAAAAAAAGTATAACCGGCAGCCTCATTCCTTAGGACGGGCTGCTCCACCACGTGGGCTGGCCCCTCCTCAACACGTGCCTTCACTGTTCGGGAAGCCCCCTGTCTCTTTTCCCTAGACTTCCGTTTGTGGTTAGCAAACTCGGCCCAACTTTCCGCGCTGTGTCCATCCACGTCACACCAGAGACAATGCGGTCGCCAAGATCCCCGGGAAGTAGTTAACTGTCCCCGGCCCGCTCCCGATGGTCCGTTTCTCTGCAATTCCCGCCGATCAGGGCAACGCGTCACCCAATGATCGGGCGAACCACACAACAAGCATGCCCCGAGGAACCTTCTACACTTCCCTGGTGTGGCCTCCTACGACAATGGAAACAACGCAACCTACCACTGTCCGAGGTAACTGGTAACTCATCCCTCCTCGGTGGTGTTGTCTGGCGTTTATCCCGGTCGTATGCACGGTTCCCTCGATGTTACCCTAGTCTACCCTTGGTCACGCTCTCGTTCAAGTCCCCGCTGATCATACTCTCGTTCTGTTCTATTCTATGATCCCTTACAGTATTTCGCCCTAGGCACCGTCCACACTTGGATTGGCTCATCCCTGATCCCTCTCTGTCTGAGCTCCTCACTACGATTCCTACCCTCCAAAGTTTCATCCAAGAGTACTTTCAGCAGATCCCTCCATTCAGGCTCTCCTCGCCGTCCCTCATCCAATTGTTCTACACCCAACCGAAGTTCTACCCTTTTCTTCTCAGACCGAGGGATACTATGCATAAATTGGCGCCACAAAGCCATATCCGAGCCCTCAGCTTCCGGAAAGGCGCCGCCAAACAGCGTCTCCAACCGCATAGCGTAATTGCTAAGGGTCTCGTCCGTGCGCATGGTCGCATGATAAAATTTGCCACGCTTCTCTTTGAGGGTCTCCAGCTTCTGATGAATCACCCATTCGCGTAGTCGTCCCACTGCTGTACGATATTTTGCCCCTTGTTTATAACATTTATCAAAAACTCGTTCGTCACTTTTCAGATGGGCACGCAGTTCCACCAACGAGAGGTAACGGCTTCACACTCCTAGCCATCCGCGTATAACCCGAAATCGCATCGGCAATCCAGGCCAATTACGACTCGTCGATGTTCAACAGCATCTCTCGCTGTTCCCTGTGCCAGGTCCGATTATCCGCCAACCAGCTGCCCCACTATCCGGCTGCGCAGCGTGGTTTTTCGCGCGAGCGGGTCCCTTCTTCCTACGCCGGCCCCAAGAACTTGAATGGACCGACAAGGGACTCTCCACACCATCTAAATCACTACTTGAACTATCGCCACTTGGGCGACGGGCCTCTCCCTTGGATTCAACCTTGGCGGCGGGGTGTTGAGGCTCCTTCTTAGATAACTCCTGTTGTACCGCCGCACCTCCACACTCACTTAAGGTCTGCTGGACCTTCCTTGAGACTTCCTCCAAGTCCCTATCTATTTCACTCGCAGCATAGAGGGTCCAAAAATCCTAGAATGCACTGAGAAAACAAATCAAAACCCCCACGTTCCTGGGGTGCACCAGCAAGAACCCCACTAGTTTAGCAAAAAAAAAAAAAAAAAAAAATCTAACTCTCTGACAAAACAACACTCACCAACAAGCAATCCTTCTGGGGATGCCAAAAATAGTTACTATGTGGCGAATCCGACAAGGCAACAACCTCACAGCTGCTGCGGATGATTAGGCGGAGGGATTCTAAGCCTCCCCTTTTAATGGTTGGTGAAACTCCAGAGGTGATACACTCGCCACCCGGTGCAACTATCGCTGGGTATGTTCCAATATATTATTGGATCGCCTGTTGGCTATGGCACTGACACCGATCAACCCACTCTCTTCAACCCCTGTTCTCCAAAGTCAAGAAGCAATCAGTATAAGGAAAAATACAAAGCACACCGTTACCAGAAAAGGGGAAGACAGCGGGAAAGGAGGGAAATGACCCTAACTCTATCTCTGGTTACAGTAAGATGAAGGCAGTAAGAGGAAAAGGGAGAAAGACTAAGCTAAAAGTGTGGACAGAAAAGAAATTGAGAGCGGGCGAGTAGAAGAATTCTCGCGACTATATATTTATTCAAGGAAGTAATTACACAATAATGGGCTACGCCCTTGGAGAATTGAACGGTTTACAGTTAAGGAGTGCCAACCCCTACGAACGGTGTCCCCTCCCAGGTCACTCCTGTCTTCCACACGAGACAATAGGGCTGCTTTTCCGCTTTTTGAAACAAACAGTGAGATTCACACTTGGGAAGCCAACCACCGCGGGAAGACAGCAGGGATGAACAAAATAATGCACAGAAAGATTTGCAGGGAATTAATGGAAGCAGGCAGAAGCAAATAAAAAAAAGCTGCAAGCCAGTTACTCGTTGCCACCTATGAGACAAGGCAAAAAAAAAACATTCATTAATAATATCTGACACAATGAAGGATCTACCTGCAGGGGAAAGTCGTTCATTATACATTGTATTATCTCACTATAACAGTCCACATTTAACCCTCGACCACACATTGAACCCTTACCTATAGAAGTGGCTATGCGACTTCTACCACTTTTTACTGACTGTCTGTTGTTGTTTTATTTTTTTATTGCCTAAAGTCTCAACCGCTCACGTTTCATTATTTTTTTTAGGTTGAGACTTTCTGAAATTGGCAAGAAAAGGAAGCATTAGGTCAGGAAACATGAATCAATAAAAATAATAATAATGAGAGCAAAATAATAATAAAAAAATGCAATAACAATAAACATAAACACAATAATATAAAAAATAATAATAAACATGATAATAATAATAACACCTTGAGGACTTATTTCCCCACATTACTGCTCAGTGTATGTAATTGACATTAATGTCAAATTGTAGAACATTTGTATATTATGTTAAAGGGCAAAACACGCACACACACAAAAATCTTTTGGCTATTCTTCATCTGAAAGAATAGCCTTAATGTGTTGCCTTAATAAAATTTGAGCTTGATTTGTAGTTCTCTCTGGTTGAGAAATTAATATCGAAGTAGGTTCCTCTGAAGAGAACGCGTTATCTAATTAAAAATATTAAAATGAATTTCTAGCGAATATAGATTCAGTATAGCTTGAGTGATCACCCCATTTTTTGTATTTAATGATACTGACCGTACATACCCATCAGGAGAAGTGTGAATGGTTTTTACTATACCCAATTTCCATTTCAACTGAGGACCATCCTCCTCCACTCAGACTACATCACTGATAGCAATGTTAGGATGGCCAGAAACATTCCAGGATTGTTTAAGATTTAGTAAGTACATACTCCATGCAAACTGGAATTTGGGAATAAGCAAAATTATATACCAATGCCTTTTATTTAACTTGACTGAATCCTGGTAAGCAGTGTCCAATTCTAGAAGCTTTTCTGGAATAGGAAGAATGTTAAGGTTATAACCCATAGGTATTTGTGAGGATGTTAGAGGCTCCTCGCAATAGAACTCATTTCGCACAAAGGTGTGGTATCTCCAGTTAAGAACCAGTTTGACCTCAGTGAGAACTGTGTAAATTTCGTCATGTGTGACAAAGGCAATTTTTAGTGTTCTTTTGAGATGGGTTTTTGTTAACCCAATTAAACATTCAAAGAACCCACTGTAGTGGCTACTACAAGCGGGGTTAAATATCCAAGTAATGAGTGTTTGATCAAAAAATCTCTAACCAATGCTAATGTATGCAAATGCTTAATATACTGACATGGTGCTTGGAAATAAGTCTCATTGTCTGAGTATATTATAGTTGTGCTACATCTGCCTATGAACCTACGTAGTGCTCTCAAGAAAGATCCTGTGCTATTATCGAAGGCAAGCTCAAGATGAACAGCCCAGGTAACAGGGCAAGTAAAAAGAACTATATAATACTTAGTGATGGCAGTTTTCGAGGTCTTCACATTGAAGTAACTTGCCAAGTCCACTCCAATGACTGAAAAGGGTTTGCTCTCTACTACACAATAACTAGGCAAAGCCGCAAGAGGAGCAGAGCAAAAATGTAAAATAGAACTTCTGATGAATGATCAAAAGAAATTCCGAAATTTCTAAGTGGTAATGAGTTTTATGAAAATGCTATGCAATAAGTTTAATAAAATGTGAATTTGTAGGGAGAGGGATAGGGAACTTGTTATCATATGGAAGTAAGGCATTATTAGGTCACCTATCACACCTAAGAAAATCCTCCACTAATTTCAAACTCAACTGTTTAGCTAATTGAGTGAGGGATAGGTTATCTCGGATGCAGATTATTTCGGATTCAAAATGTTCTCTTTGAATGGTTCAAATCCAATAAAATCTGCCCTCCTTTTCTCTTCAAGAGAAAATTGGTGAGAGAACACTGGTTGAGTAATGAACTTGATTAAACGCACTTTAAGTTTCTCATTTCTAAGGTTCTGAATAAACAAATAAATCAAGGTAGTAATGTGGTACACCTTGTCAAGTGATGATTAATTATTCAAATCTAGGAGGGGAAATATATAGGTATATAATATATATATATATATATATATATATATATATATAAGGTTATATATATATATACAGCATATATATATATATATATATATAAGGTTATATAGCAGGGAATGAACATAGCAGTTATATATATATATATATATATATAGCAGCAGCAGATATATATATATATATGTATATATATATATATATATTGATGCAATTTTTTCTGAGTAATTCACCCCTGCTGGGATTGAACCTTGGGATCTTGCCGAAGCAAGAGTTGACAATTATCACTATGATGTGGACTTAAAGAAGAAAAGCGACTGAAATCTTCCTGTGGTGAATAAGCACCCACCCTACAGGACACATGCTGCACTCTTCCCATCCACACTCGGGCGTAGTATTAATCAAGTCTCTTCAGAAATTGTAAGTTTCCACCAAATCGGTATATATATTATTGATAAGGTAACTGCTCATCCTTCTACACCTCACAGCAGTGTAATATGTATTGATAAAAATACCAATATTGAGTAATTCACCCTGCTGGGATCTGGGCCCTAGTAGATGACCAAGTAAGTGCTTGACCACTACGCCATGATGGACTAAAAGAAGAATGGGACAAATCTTCCTGTGGTGAATATAAGCACCCACTCTACAGGACATGCCGCGCTCTTCCCGTCCACACTCGGGCGTAGGGTCTAGCAGGGCACCGCACAAGGTGAAAAATACTCATCAAACCAGGGATTATATTGCATTGATAAGGTAACTGCTTATCCTTCTACACCTAACAGCAGTGTAATAAGTATTGATAAAAATAATCCTGTTGAGAGCGGCATTTCCTGTTATTTGGGTGGTTTGATGAGTATTTTTCACCTTGTGCGGTGCCCTGCTAGAACCTACACCCGAGTGCGGACGAGAAGAGCGCAGCATGTCCTGTAAGGTGGGTGCTTATATTCACCACAGGAAGATTTGTCGCTTTCTTCTTTTAGTCCATCGTGATGTAGTGGTCAAGCACTTACACGGTCATCTGCTAGGGCCCAGGTTCAATCCCAGCAGGGTGAATTACTCAATAGGGGTATTTTTATCAATACTTATTACACTGCTGTGAGGTGTAGAAGGATGAGCAGTTACCTTATCAATACAATATAATCCCTGGTTTGATGAGTATTTTTCACCTTGTGCTGTGCCCTGCTAGACCCTACGCCCCAGTGTGGACGGGAAGAGCGCAGCATATCCTGTAGGGTGGGTGCTTATATTCACCACATGAAGATTTGTCGCGTTCTTCTTTTAGTCCATTGTGGCGTAGTGGTCAAGCACTTACGCGGTCATCTGCTAGGCGCCAGGTTCAATCCCAGCAGGGTGAATTACTCAATAGGGGTATTTTTATCATTACTTATTACACTGCTGTGAGGTGTAGAAGAATGAGCAGTTACCTTATCAATATATATATATATATATATAGCAGCAGTAGAACATATATATATAAGTTATATATATATATATGTATATAAGGTATATATATATATATAAGTTATATATATATATATATATATATATATAAAGAAAGATATATATATATATATATATACCGTATACATATATAAATATATATATATATAAGAGTATATATATATATATATATATATATAAGAGCAGAGAGCAGAGCAGTAGCAGAGCAGCAGTATATATATAAGAGAGTATATATAAATATATATATATATATATATATATATATATATATATATATATATATATATATATATATATGAAGTATTGAAAACGTAGCAGCCAATGATAAATGCGAAAACGGCTAAACACCTAAATTCCAGCTGAACGAAGTACAATG
>JABUQX010124610.1:0-10296 GCA_015478945.1 Trachelipus rathkii | reverse complement strand
CCCACTTGGCTCTGCGTTTGCAAACACATTCTCATGCTGCCATTAAAGATCTTGGATGGATGATGGAATTACCGATACTAAGTCTATCCTTTAAAATGGATGTTGGTGATTGTTCTTTGATTTTTAGAGATAACATGAAAACCAACTATTTTTAAACTGCCATAGCTCCAAATATCCGAATATTAAATTCAGCATGAAAAAGCAAGCAAAATAACTGTTTTTTTTTCGGACATAAGAGTTGATCACATTCCGAAGGATTTTCTACTGAGTAAATAGGAAGCCTACCAAAGCCATGTTCGGTACCAACTTTATTAGCTTTTTCCTGTCAGAAGTAAATTGTCTATGCAACCTTAAAGAAATTTTAGGGTCCACAAACCGGGTAAGCATTGAGTATTCGAATTTTTTTTAACTCAGTTTGCTAAATTCAATTAATTCTTCAATTAAAGTAGAGGCTACCAATCCTTAAAGTACTGGACATAATTTTACTAAATATTTTCATGGAATCTTCTGTTAAGTTTGGAAAGTTAAGTTGTCCGAAAGAGGAAATTTTACTCTCACTATTTCACACTTATTAATAAAGAATGATTAATTCGGAAAAAAAAAATAAAATAAAAGTGAAAAAATTGACCATTTTAAAATATATATATATATATATATATATATATATATATATATATATATATATATATATATATATATTATATATATATATATTATATTATATATATAATATATATATATATATAGAGAGAGAAGAGGAGAGAGAATGAGAGAGATGGACGAGAGACGAGATGATATATATATATATATATATTTAGTATTGTGATCTTTGAATGCAAATATCAAATGCGGATGAGAATCTTTTAACAAGTTATAAATTACTTTTTCAAAAAATTAAAAAAATTAAATAAAGAGAAAAATTATTTCTAGCATTTGAAATATTTATAATTGCAGTCTGGTAAATTTTCTGTAATTAGTTATACCGAAAAGAAGCGGAAGAGTTGGAAAGGGAACGTGTTTGAATGCTGATTACAGACAAAGACCGAAATCACCATGAAAGCCGACGAACACCATTCGCAACTTTAACTTATTTACAGGTAGCTGTTAAGAAAAGGTCGTTAAATATTTGAAACTTATGTAAGGCAAATTACATTTTAAAAATAGAAATTATTCCCCTTTCTTTTGTATTTCAATTGAATTTCCATCATATATATTCTTGCAACTCTAAACAAACGTTAGATCGAACACTGCTGCGAGGGCGAACTAGATGTCGCTGAGAAAGTTGACATATTGTAATTTAGGATATCTTTCATAACTTATTTTCAACCATTTGAGATTATTCATGGCTTTATCAATCCATTTTTATTTAAATTTATCCTCACATTTTCCTTTCCAATTAACCAAAGTTCAGAGATAATTAAACCTGTCGAGCTCTGCTTATACAAGTCACCATCTAATCTAATATCTTTATTTTGAATCAATTACGAAATCATCATCATCATCATCATCATCATCATCATCATCATCATCATCATCATCATCATCATCATCACCTTCTTTCATTTCATAAATCATCCATCATCATCATCATCATCATCATCATCATCATCATCATCATCATCATCATCATCATCATCATCAGTCACAAATATTTCACCCATTTTATTTTTCCTCAGAGTAGTTATTTCCTCATAAATATTCCGTTAAAATCTGTTGACATCTTACAGCTTTCAGGAACACTGCACTAATTGCATTGTCCTGCTGATTCCTCATTCACAATTATGTGGAATTTACAGTCAGTAAAGCAGAAATAAAGATCTCTTTCATGTTCATACCTTAAGATGTAAAATTGATGGAAAAATGATTCCTCTTTCAACTGATGGGTCATCAATGTCAGTTAAAAAAATGAACACCTACTAGATAATCTCAATATAATTTAATTTTAGTAGCTTTTAGAACTGGTAACTGATGATACAGTTTTTCTTTTAATAATCAACTCCTTGCACAGATAGATAATATATCAATGGGATTCCCACTTGGCTCTGCGTTTGCAAACACATTCTCATGCTGCCATTAAAGATCTTGGATGGATGATGGAATTACCGATACTAAGTCTATCCTTTAAAATGGATGTTGGTGATTGTTCTTTGATTTTTAGAGATAACATGAAAACCAACTATTTTTAAACTGCCATAGCTCCAAATATCCGAATATTAAAGCACCTTGCATGAAATAACTGTTTTTTTTTTTTCGACATAAGAATAAGAATGATCACAGTTCGAATGGCTTTTCTACTGAGTAAATAGAAAGCCTACCACCGCCATGTTCGGTACCAACTTTATTAGCTTTTTTATATCTAATGCTATAAGTAATTATTACAGATTAATATTAACAAAGAATTTTACCAAGATTATGTATTATTTTTTTATAATATATCTACTAATTTAGCATTCATTTTCTATTATATTATATATAAAGAATATTTATTATATGGAATATTCAAAAAAGAGTATAATTTTAATTTGATTAATATATTTCCATTAGTCAACAAACCTACAAAAAATTTCTAATAGAGGGAGGCAAATAGCTAAAACCACAAAAGTATTGGAACCAAAATAATATTACGGGATGCCTTTATTTCTATAAAGAATCTCCAACGCAATCTATCTTTTGAAAATAACATAAGTGAATAAAATATTTAGAGATTGACCAACCATACTCTTTTAGCTTATAGGCTATAAAAGATTGCATTCAGGAGAAATAATCAAATAGAAAAAGTTATTAAATGTCTAATCATTGTTGTCGTTAGAAGCCATGGTATAAGAACATCTTCTCTTAATGTGTTGTATTCCTATAAATCTTCAAAGTGGTAATTTCATATAGATGGGCTTAATCATAGGCTAATGTATTAATATCGTAAGTATGTGGATTGAATAAGATGCATATGATATTTTTTTTTTTTATTTAACATTGATTGCAATTTCTCATAAAGCGGATTAAAGAAACAGTATTCTTATAACGTTGAATGTTTGTTAGCCTGAGTTAAAGAGGTGTAGTAATTACGTACATATAAAATTTTTAAACTATGATTTGAGAAACAAATTCTTTCTTTTATAATCTGCCTTGTTTTCTATTGAATATATGTCACTATGATCAATTGATATCAGATCATCTAATCAGCTTTAACCCATATCTAAGTCCACGGTATCAATAACGGAGGCTTATTTCAATCACGAAATGAAAAAGGTGTAATCTATAGTCCCTACGTAGTCAACAGGAATGTAAGATTACCATTATGGTTTCCCGATATATGATAAAGAATAATGGATTTGGGAATAAAAAGATTGTCGATATATGAGTTACGAATTATTTGGGAGTAGTGAAGAAGCAGCATGATGTTGTTTCAGTTGAGGAATCTTGTTATTAAAGAAACTTGTTAACAGGTAATTTTTTAAATCTTAGATAATAGTATTTTAAAACACATCAAGAATAAGAAAACAAATAAGAAGGGATTACTATCATAGTATTAATTATCAGTTTAGAAGTTCTTTTTCTTTAGTATTTCAAGTTTACTCGACCAGCGTAAAAAATGTTTATTATTGATTGTATTCAGGCCTATATTCACCATATAAACATCGCATTAACTATTGTATACATCCCCACAGTGGAGGTTCTATCATCAGTCTATCAATTCACTTTGTAGATTAATGATATTTGCCAAACACAAAACAAAACGATATTACCAATTCATTTATTACGATAACCAATCCATACATTTAAAATCTTCCTTTTATAATCGTGATATATATTTCGATTGATGTAACTTACTCATATAAAAGCTTATTTACATATTTAGTTATATCCACTATATTCATTTAATATATCTTTTTAAATATTATTATATTTATATATATTATATAATTATATATCTATGCTACTAATATAAATTAATAATATATATATATTAACTAATATAATAATTATATATATATATTATATTACTATAGCAAGTTATTATATATATATTAATTTTATATATTTTTTAATTATATATTATATATATATATTATCTTAATTATTGTATGTTTATATATTATATATTTATTATTCTTGAATGTTTCTTACATGATGCGGCTTCGAGACATATCATATTCTAATGGTCAATCTTACACAATGCAGTTATTATCAGTTATTTAATTATTACTTTTCAATTCATGTCATCCCAGACGTAATATCGCGGACCAAGTTTCTGCTCTGAACTAATAGTTAGGGTAGGAATCAGTAATTGGATTCTTCAAGCTGACGAAAAAAGTTATGAACATCTATCGAAGCTAGAATGTATTTATTTTCCGAATCTTTAGGTAAGTTTTTTAATTATCATGTGATCGTTAACTATATGAGCTGCAGTTAATATCATTGTTAACATTTTTCTTGTCTTATCTGCAACCGTCCTATAAGCTGAAGAAACTCCTCGAATATTTATTTATATTATCTGGGATGATGGTAATTAATAAAAGATTATTCTGTGGGTGATATGATGCAGCGACTTGTGTTTCTAATATGATAATATTCGTATAGATATTTAGAGAGGTTAAAGCAATTTCTAATCATCTATGATTCCACTATGGATTACTATTTCAGATTTAATTACTGTGTGATTAAGTGTTTCATTCCTGGCATTCTTCAGCATATATAGTGGATCAACAGTACATTCGTTACTGCTCATAAAAAATTGTTTTATTAATCTATCTCGTCATGATAATATGAAATTGCAAATTCGTTGCGATTTCTTGTATACTCATGATGGAGATATGCATCACTATTTCGAATTATTTTTCCCAATGCACTATGTCAATATAGAGTAATAGGTTTTTACAAGCGAAGAATAATATCTATTAGGTTAGGAATAAATTACACATCATGGGAATCGCAACAATTTTCAAAGAAACACAGAAAGTGGGAAATTTTATGGCCACAAGACCGATCTAATAAATCTCTACAAAGCTATAGAAGATATAACGTCATTCGAAGAAAACAAGAATAATGATAATATTAATGAGAAAACACAGTCTAAAGAAGAATCGGATATTTCAACCATCCGAGTAATTAGTGTTTAAAGATAGTATAGTACTAATGACAGAAGTAGGGGAAAATTAGATAAGAGAGTTAGTATACAAACTAAAATAAAGCTAACCTTAACAGTCCTTAACCCTATATATCAAATATAAAAAAATAAAAACATAAATATAATACCTTAATATTATTATAGTATATTTAATTAATATACTAAATATATCATAATTTATATAATAAACACTAAATATCGTCTATATATCGGTCTATTATGGTAGACCAGTCATGAAATGTGCCTCAGAGTCGCGCAGCGAAACGACCCACGAATCTTTTGGATTTACTGACTGTTGATGCATGCGGCTTGATGAATCTTCGTAGATAGGGCAATAACAAAGTTGAGGTACAGTAAATATGTGTGTGTGTGTGATGTGTGTGTGTGTGCCCGCGCGCGCTTGTATGTAATGGTTCCCGTGCTAGTTATTATATATATATAAAATATAATATTAAAATGTATATATATTATTATATTGTATAATATACTATATATAATTATAACTATATTAATATTTATATTATTATTAAATTATGACTAAAACTATATTATATTACAGTACCACGATTTGGACACATTATGAGAAAATGTTGAACATTTGCGAATGAAACCGAAAGTTCAAAAGATTATGTAACTAAGGCGCTCTTATGATTTTAACGAGATCATATTGTACTTATAAAAACTGTTATAAGAAACTCCTCTCAGCCCTTTGGGAAAGGCGTGGCAGAGATTCAAAGATTAGGCATAGTGTAATAGATCATAGACACTAACTTGGGGTGTCGCGCGCGAAACTTGCGCGTGATGTTCATGGTAGATAATCGACGATAATGGTAGAATAATAAATTCGGAAAATTTTATAACTGAATCTTCTTTAAATGACAATCAAGAGATTTAAATCTATAGAGAGTTCGTAACCTGCTTACTATAAGTAAGGACAATATCAATTAATTATAATCATATATAGCATTATATATATATAATATTATATGACCTACATAATATTTATTTAATATTATAGTCCTTATATATATATTATAGTATTACTTTTAACTTACAATCAATAATACATTTTATATATAATATTTTTACTCTATTATTTTCTATTTAATATTTATTCCATTCATATTTCGTTTTCTTTCTATAGACTAATCTTGAACATGTGTTTATTTATATTATCTTGTTATCATTTTTGCTATGGTTTTTTCTATTAGATTTAATTAAAAAAATTGGGGATTATTTCTATTTTTTCTTTATTTTTTATTTTATTCTATCTTTTTATTATATTATATTCTTTTTGATTTGTCTTAGTGTATAATAAATCGCTGTTTTGTTTTGCCTTTGGGTCAAGATATTTTTTCCTACATTGTTAATTTATTGAATTAGACTCTTCTTTGTTCATGGTTTAGTCAGGTTACGTTTGTATAGGAAGTCTTTTTTTCGATATATTATATATATATATATAGGCCATGTTCTGTTGGTGTCGATGTATAAGGGCATGCATTATTTTGCTTTCTCCTCTAGGCAGCTCAGTTTCTCCCTCTTGTCTTCTTTCTTTATGACAGAACTTTAATTAATTATATTATTAGTGATTTGAGATGTTTTAAAAGTTTTTTCAGTAGATATTTCCACTGAATAACACCATGGCTTTATCACTCGAATTGTTAAGGGATATATTTAGAAGACCTTTGTTTCCGAATGTTTTTTATATTTATTCCTAACTAATGTGATCGTTACATGCTTTTCCTTACGGTGGTGTAAGATCCACTTTGTTCATATATTGTTGAAGATTGCTCCGTATTTGGTAGTGAAGAATGGTAAGTGATAGGTGATATCTGATACATGAGTCATAGATAAATATTAATAGAAAGAAGGCGTAAGAGTATATAATAGAATAGATGTTGTTTTTCCATCATGCGATAGTGTTAAAAGTATTGATGTCGTATTATGGACATTACTCCAGCTAACATTCATACGTATAAGTATTGTTTCTGTTTACATTTCGGTGAGAAATATTGGCAACATTGTTAAATAAAGAGAGTATTATGCATCTTGACATGTGACTACTTGACGAATTAATACCATGTGGCTATGGCTTATTTTTAATGATTTACCTGGTATGGGGAATATTTATGAATGTTAGAGCTTGCTACGGACACTATGTTGATACTTTACTTCTCTTTTGGCATCGAGGATTGCATGTTAGAGGCTGGGAATATGTGAAGATGGGTTGTGCATTCGAGATTTTTTCCCCCTAATGTTATTTAAAAGGAATAGAGATTTGGAGACTTATATAGCGAGAATGACAGTTTACTTTCATACCATGATCTTATGCGCTTATGTATTATTATTTAAATATCTATTATACAATATATTAATATTTAATATATATTATTTATATATATATTATATAATTTTATATATATTTATATTATTATATATATATATATTTAATATATATATATAAACTGTGTGTTTAGACTGTGTTGTGATAAGTATGTAACACAAATTGAAATCTCCGTTATTATATATATATATTATATATAATATATATAATATTATATATATATATATATATATATATATATATATAATATATATATATATTATATATTATTTAATTATATATAGTATTTATATATAATTATATATATTATAAATATCTTATATAATTATATATATAATATATATTATATTTAATATATATATATATATATCTTAGACATTTCATAGATAATGTTATGTTATATTTTTTGTGATATTTTCAGTTATTTTTTTTTTAAATCTTATTTAAATTCACCTCTACTATGCTTAGGATAATGAGTTGAAGTTTGTAAAGAAAAAAAATGTAGGGATTTAACATTTAATATTCTTATTTCAAAAATATTTTTTAAAATTTTTTAAACAATATTAGGATTATATTAATAAAGTCTATAAATTATAATTTATTAATATAAGTAAGGTAGCAGTAAAAGTAACCGAGGGGGTGGGGTGGGTGGAGACCCTTGGTGGCTGTTGGTGGGTATATTTACTGGTTTATATTGCTTATATGGTCCCTAAAGTATTTTTTCGTCGAAGTTTGGAACCATTTTTGACCCGGACATAGTTTTTTAAAAAGTATTTTTAAAGATAAAAATGTTTTTCATAAAGAAAATGTGTTTTTCGAAAAACAAAAAATGTTTTTTCATAAGAACTTTTAATAACGTTGAATTGCTCTGAATATCAAATTTATCTTTTTCAAAAAATTCTACTTAATTTATTTTATATTTCTTTCTTTTTGAAAAGATTTTTAATAAATGAATGTTCGTTTGAAAAACAATGTAAGACTGGTGTGGTACTCAAGAACTTAATACATTTTTTTCTTTTTCATTTATTTCTTTTCCCTATCTTCTCTTATTTTCTTCCTTATTCCTTTTTTTTTTCTTGCTTCTTCCTTTCTTTCTTCTTCTTCTTCTTCCTTCCCTTTTCTCTTCTTTTCTTCCTTTTCTCTCTTTTCTCTTTTTAATTTCTTTCTTTTTTTTTTCTCTCTTCTTCTTCCTTCTTTTCTTCTATCAACGCTTTTGCTCTTGTTCTTTCTTGTCTTGCCCTCTAATGCTTCTTTTTCTTTTCCTTTCACGAGGGGTTACACTCCTTTTGGGGGTATAACCAAATTCGGATTTGTCTTTGGAATTATAAAAATAAGGGTGACAATAGGCAGCTGGAGCAAGAATTAGTTGATCACAATCAAATCGGCCGGTTTTGGCTCCAGTTGTGCTTCGGCATATAAAAATTCTTGATGATTATTTATTTTTCGTATTATTCAAACATTACCCTTATTTTGTTTTCGGGGTTAGAACTCCCTCTTGGAGTGGCGGCGGGAACTGGACAGGAGGCTCACGTAAATGTGGACGTTTGAAGAGAATATTAAAAAGGTTATAATATAGAAAGCGACACGGTGCAAAAGATAGGAGCGGTATCCGATATGCAGAATCAATGATCTGACATAAGTAGACAGTAATTTCTGCTTGACAAATAACAAAAGTTGATACTACGAAAGGGCAGGTATACTCATGAGGAGGACATGTTAAAACTTTATACACAATCGAATCTATACTAAACATCTGGGTCTATAGGTGTTTTATGATGTAGGTCGCTTGCTACGTCAGCAAGGGATTGGGTTTCATGGAAGGAAACTAATTTTACTATCCAAATCAGTATTATGCATAGGTACGGTAATATTGGGTTATTCAGGAGTTAGGTCGGCTTAGAAGCTAGAAAAGGCATGACATAAAAATGGTTTACCATTGAATATAAGTAGAACTTTTGTCCTATTTGTGGTTTGGGCCAGAATAATTGGCAACGCACAACTCGGTCGGTGGAACATAGTTGCCATTTATTTTACATGCATTTAATTATTTATTCCTTCTATATCAACATTTCAGTTTAAGTCATTTTTAGTTTGTTTTGGGGGGGGGACCCAACTTGAGTGGTTGAACATTGTATGCAAGTTGACATATAAAAGCATGTTCAAGTATTGAGAGGGTATACGATGTCTCTACATTTTGTAGAATGTGAATTTGGTTGCATTGAGATAAATGACACCGGTGGGTGGGACTCTGGGTCGGGAAGTAACTAGACGGCATCTATTTTTGAGACCAGTTCTACTGTTTGACCCGTAATTGAATGGTTTTTGACGAGGGTAGAATCTACGAAAATGCAGGTTCAAGGGAGTTACAGGACATATTGCTATTTACACTCTTTGCCAGTTTATGATGCATATTTGACAAAGAGGACGTGACATAATATCCATATCGAAAATCAGTAGGTTCTTTTTAATGACTCGTCAGCTATTGCCAAGGTATGAGAATTCAACTGATTTACATTTAAAGAAGTTTTCAGAAATCAATTTGAAAGAGGAGCTACAAATGTTCAAGTTTTTGAACATTTTACCTCTCTCAATATTGCAGTGATCATTCAAAACCTTTATGCTTAGAAACGAAGTTCTGAATTAGTTAGACATAATTTTGTTGATTGTAAAATTTATTGAGGCCAAGGAATATGGCATCGCAATTATCAAATAATGAAAATGATTTGCAGTTTTTCTGAAAGTTAGAAAAAAGGATATTTAGGATTAAGGGCTATAGTTTTCTCGTCTATCACTGGTATCACATTTTTTCTGAAGAACCTCGGTTTTC
>JABUQX010124609.1:0-61280 GCA_015478945.1 Trachelipus rathkii | reverse complement strand
GTGGTTTAATTTACTGAATTACTGATTTACTGCTTTAAAGGTGCGTAAAATGTAAAAAAAATTAAGTTATAAGCATAAAAAGAATTAAAAGTTTTGTGCCATGTTATACAAAATATGACATGAATCAATAGGTCGATAATAGATCATTCGATCAATAGATCAATAGATCACGGGGGGGATGAGTAGGTTGGATTTGATTAACTGATTTTACTGATTACTTGCTTTAGAGGTATGTAAAGTGTAAAAAAAAAAATTTAAAATTATATGTTAATTTTTAAATAAAAGTTTATGTGTTATGTTATACAAATATGACTTGAATCAAATCAATAGATCAAAGATCAATAGATCATAAGACAATAAGATCAGGGTGGGGTAGGAGGCTAGGTTGGGTGGTTTGATTACTGATTTACTGATTTACTTGCTTTAGCAATAATAAAAAAAGCAAATTAAAATTTTAAATAGTTTGAAATGCATTAAAAATTTTAGTTAAAAATTATATTTTTTAAACAAAATAAATTAAATTAAATAAAAAAATAATAAAAATTTTAAAAAAAATTTAAAAAATTAAATTTTGAAAACAAAGAAAAAATGTAAAATTGGAAAATATAAAATAAAATTCCCTACAATATATTTTAGTTGACGTTTATAAAAATAAACGAAATTTTGAAAATAGAAATGTCAAGTCTCCAACCTTTAGAAAACAGGTGCTCTTCCTCCAGTCCTACTTTATCCTTCCTCTTCTGTGTGCTCTCCAAATTTCATCCTTTTATGTCAATATATCCAAAGTTTTGGGGCTCAGCCCCAACACCATGAGGGCGTAGTGTCATTTTACCTCTTCTGTATCCGATCTTACGGTCCTAGAAAGGTGTATACCGAGTTCCATCCCTTCTGTGTCAATTTCCAAGGTATTGGGGTACAGCCCCATTCCTCCAATGAGGCGTAGGCGATCACATAACCCACTGCTTGTACATGGGTCACCCTTATAAGACGGAAGTATACCAAATTTCAAAACCGTTCTATGTCAATATCCAAGTTTTGGGGTTTCAGCCCAACACCGTGAAGGGGCGTAGCTGTCATCTTACCTCTTCTTGTATCGAATCTTACATCCTAAGAAAGGTGTAACCAAAATTCATCGTACTTACATCAATATCAAGGTTTAGGGGGGCTAGCACCCCCTACGCGTTTAGCATGGCAAACGTAACTTCGTCTTACGATGAGGTTACGTCACCCCTATTGGGGGTGTCAAGTTTGAGAGA
The DNA here is from genome assembly GCA_015478945.1 of Trachelipus rathkii. Taxonomy (NCBI): domain Eukaryota; kingdom Metazoa; phylum Arthropoda; class Malacostraca; order Isopoda; family Trachelipodidae; genus Trachelipus; species Trachelipus rathkii. The sequence goes on along the minus strand of JABUQX010124609.1, from coordinate 60,024 downwards.
GAACAATGCTGCAAACTCTATCCGTTACCAGGTGTTGGTTGGGTGCGGTGCAGTGTAATAATAAGTATAATAATTATATAATAATCGTATTATATAATAATAATAATAAAATAATAATAATAAATAATTAATAATAATAATAATTAATAATATAATAATAAAAAATATCTTTTAAGAACTGCTTATACCAAGTTTCAGCCTTCTACGTCAATATCTCAGGTTTGGGGGCCAGCACCCCCTATGGGTGCATGGCCACGTAACCTCGTCTATGACGAGGTTACGTTACCCCCTATGGGGGTTTAAAATTTGAGGGAGATACCATGTTGTAAACTCTATCCGTTACCAGGTGTTGGTTGGTGTGCAATTGCAGTTGCGATAATAATAATAATAATAATAATAATAATAATAATAATAATAATAATAATAATAATAATAATAATAATAATAATAATAATAATAATAATAATAATAATAATAATAATAATATCTTATAAGAAGGGCTTATACCAAGTTTCAGCCTTCTACGTCAATATCTCAGGTTTGGGGGCCAGCACCCCCTATGGGTGCATGGCCACGTAACCTCGTCTACGACGAGGTTACGTCCACCCGTATGGGGGTGTTAAGTTTGAGAGAGATACCATGTAGTAAACTCTATCCGTTACTAGGGGGGTGGGGTGGAGCGCGTGTAGTGCGAATAATAATAATAATAATAATAATAATAATTAATAATAATAATAATATAATAATAATAATAAGTTAATAATAATAGTAATAATAATAATAATAATAATAATAATAATAATAATAATAATAATAATAATAAAATAATAATAATAATAATAGTAATAATAATAATAAATAATTAATAATAATAATAATAATTAAATAATAATAATAATAATAATCGAATAAATAATAATAATAATGAATAATAAATAATAATAATAATAATAATAATAATAATAATAATAATAATAATAATAATAATAATAATAATAATAATAATAATAATAATAATAATAATAATAATACCTTATAAGAAGTGCTTATACAAGTTTCAGCCTTCTAGGTTAATATTCAGGTTTGGGGGCCAGCACCCCCCTATGGGGTGCATGGCCACGTAACCTCGGGTCTAACGACGAGGTTACGTCACCCCTATGGTGTCTAGTTTGAGAGAGATACCATGGGGCAAACTCTATCCGTTACTAGGTGTGGTTGTGCGGTTGTAGTGCGATAATAATTTAATAATAATAATAATAATAAGTTAATAATAATAATAATAATATAATAATTAATAATAATAATATATAATAATAATAATAATGAATAATAATAATAATAATAATGATTAATAAAATTAAAAAAAAAATAATTAGTTATGAAAATACTTAACTCTCTCTTTCATAACAATAAAAATAATATAATCAATAATAATACTAATAATAATAAGTAAAATAATTAATAATAATAATTAAATAATAATAATTAATAATAATATAATAATAATAATTAATAATAATAATAATAATAATATAATAATAATTAATAATAATAATAATAATAATAATAATAATAATAATTATTAATCAATAAATAATAATAATAATAATAATATATTAAGATAATAACATAAACATAACATAATAATAATAATAATAATAATAAGTAATAATAATATATAATAATAATAATGATAATAATAATAATATAATTATAATAATTAATTAAATAATAATAATTAATAATAATAAATAAAACTAATAATACATACATAATTAATAATAGATAATAGTAACTAAAACACTAACATAATAATAATAATAATAATAATAATAATAATAATCATACTAATAACAATAATAATAATAATAATATAATAATAAAAATATAGTTTTAAAAATAATAATAATAATACATTATAAGAAGGGCTTATACCAAGTTTCAGCCTTCTACGTCAATATCTCAGGTTTGAGGGGCCAGCACCCCCCCTACTGGGTGCATGGCCACGTAACCACGTCTACGACGAGGTACGTCACCCCCTATGGGGGTTGTCAAGTTTGAGAGGAGATACCATGTAGCAAAACTTCTATTCCGTTACAAAAGGAGGTGCGGTGTGGTTCGTGCGTGCTGTGCGGTTCGACGCAGACCGGGGCGGGGATATGCACGACCAAAAAAAAAAATAATATTTGGTAATTAAACATTTATTTAATTTATTTATTTATTTTTATTTATTTATTTATTGTATTTAATTATTTTTTATTTTTTATTATTGCAAATAAAATTCTTCATTTTTTTTTTCAGGTTGCGTAGGTTTGCCAACAAAATGCCAAAAAAAAGGCTAAAAATGCTAAAAAAAGGCTAAAATATTAGCATGTTGCCAGATTTAAAGCTAAATTCTGGTAAACCCCGTTAAAGGTACCTTTAACTACTGACGATTGGTGACCTACAAATCGCAAGCCATACGAACTACTGGAACGAGACATTACCAGAGAAGGATAAACAAGAGAAAGATAAAATTGACGCAAAAGAGGAAAGTTTAGAACAATAAAGTTGTGCCAGACTTTATCGAAAGTCCATGATATTTATTTCTTCCGCCACAGTAAAAGATTCCCCGAAATGCGGAGAAGGAGTGGACCAAGAATCAGAGAGCTATACTGTCAATCAAAGATAAGATTAGAAATTTTAAGGTATTTCAAAATTTTACTGTTAATGCGATAGAACGATAGTTGGATTGTTGACTTGAGGTCTCATTCTTCAAGACATGATTAATGAATGCAAGCTTCCAGCAGAAAGTAAAGGTTTAAATTGATACGTCAATGAGGAAACAAGCCTACCAGAGCAGGTGAAAGATCAGACGCAAAAGCTTTATGGCGGACCAGTTGAGGGATACTTCAGGCACACTTCCCCTTCTTTTAGTGCTATGCTCAGAGAGTTGCAGAATAAAATTTTTATGAGTGGGGAAGAGGGGAAGAGGAGCGAGAGTTGTTGGATACCGCCGGAATTGTGCAAAGTTGAATTTAAAGGAAAAGTTTGAGCAAATAGTTCAGCTTTAGCAGAAGCTAAAACAGCAGTACTGCAGTCAGATATACATGAGGAAGGTGAGAGGAAGAAGCAAAATTAGGGTTGACATTCTAAAAGTACAAAATGAGAAAAGAGTGGAGGTAAGAATCAGAAAAGATTGTTGCATTTTCTATGAGGAAAGGTTTTAAGAATAGAGTCTCGAGGAGTTGATATTTTTCATTCGGAGAAATGCACAAGCATGAGTTTTCTGGATTTTGAAAACGACGATTAATGTTTGGATAAGTCAAGGTTTATCAGTTTAGTTCAAGGGGAGAGAATGGAATGTATGCTTCCATATATATAATTATATATATATATATATATATATTATATAATATATATATATATATATATATATTATATATATATATATATATAATATATATTATATATATATATATATTATAATATATACTATATATATATATAATATATATTTAAATATATATATATAATATATATAGTATATATATTTTTTAAATATATATATATATTATAATATATAGTATATATATATATATATATTATATAATATATATTATACTATATATATATATATATATATATATATATATTTATATAATGTTTTTAAGAAAAGTGCAAAAATGTCTTTGTTTAAAATTAATGGTTTGTTTCATGAATGCTCAATATAAATATTTTGGCTCAAAAAACTATAAGATTAATATATTTTATAATGTTATATAAGCCAAAATAAAATTTAAATTATTGATTTTAAAGGTAAAAAAGAAAAATAAACAAATAAAAAACAAAAAAAAAAACATTTCCACCAACCTGGTACAAAACCGTCGGTATTGAAGAAAATTTTCAGAAAATTATATTTAAGCGGTTAATGGAAAATCAACCATGAAGTCATTTTCGGTTAAATGTCTTCAAATTGAGTTTAGTGAATAAATTCAATATAAATCTTTTAAAGAAAATAACTAGAAATATTTTTAAATTAAACTTTGGCGGTGAGAATCTGAAAGGTGTTGTTAGAATTCCAAAGTATATTTTCTGTCACTGAAAATTAACTAGACTATCCTAAATCTGTGGTTTACTGGTTTTGTGCGACAAACCAGTAGTTAGGGAGGCTTTTCCGGACCCCGAAAAACCCACCCGAAAAAACCCAAAAACCCTACCCACGAAAAAACCCACCTGACCTTTTTAACCTGCCCTTGACCTTTTTGACTTGACCTTTTTTGTGCCTTGACCTTTTTGGGCCCTAAATTTTTTACCTGCCCTTGACTTTTTTGGGCCTTGACCTTTTTTTGGCCTTTACCTTTTTTCGACCAACCCTTTGTCTTCCATGGGTCATTTTTGGCCCACGGTATTATTTGAAAAGAAAATTTTTGAGAACCCTAATTTTTAGAGAACCCTAATTTTTTGAGAACCTAAATTTTTTGAGAAACCCTAATTTTTCGACCAACCCTTTGGTCTTCCATGGGTCATTTTTGGCCCCGTGTTTTTTGGCAACCCTAATTTTTTGGCAACCCCAATTTTTTCGGCAACCCTGATTTTTTGGCAACCCTTCGAAGAAGGGTTGCGCCAAAACGGGTTGGCGTAAGCAACCGTTGTACGTATTTCCCCCCTATTTTACGCCCCCCCTAATTTTTTCGAACCATGGGTCAATTTTTGCCCACTGGTAATTTTTGATCTTCATTTAGGGGCTTAGCCCTTTTTTGAAGTTGTCTAAACCTTGTTTGACCATGATATTTAGGCCTTGACCTTGCCATATAACATGGGTCATTTTTGGCCCACGCCAATTTTCTGGCCACTTCGTGCCCCACCCGTCACATATTTCGTTCCTAAATTGAACGCATGTATGGAACTATCCTAACTGGAAACACCTACACACACACACCACACAACACACACACACACTACACACAACACACCACACACTTACAAACTTATACACACATTCACATATGGACACTTACAACTCACCCATAGATTTACTGTGCACTTACATTTTAACACTTATTCACACGTACAAACACACGACCAACCCCTTTGGTCTGTCGCATGGGTCAATTTTGCCCACCCAATTTTAGGCGATTCTCCTATTTTACCCCACCCTAATTTTTTCGCCCAACCCTTTTGTATTCTACGGTACAATTTTGATGCCTCAGCATTATTGATGCCCCAACTTTGATACCTCATCTTTAATGGTTCCCAATCACCGCAAGAAGTATCTAGTGATGTTCTATTAGTGTTCTATGAGTATTGATTGAGTGCCAGGTGCAGTGCCAGGTGAGTGCAAGTGAGTGCCAATGAGGAGTGCCAGTGAGTGCCAATGAGTGCCAAGTGAGTGCCACATAGTTCCAAGTGAGTTGCCACATTTAAGTGCCAACTGAGTGCCACTATTTTTCAAGCCTTTTTAGCCTCCCCGACTAGAATAGCCCTAATATGGGTGTCTACCCCTAGGTAATAAGGTATGAGGAATCGAATGGTGTACATTACAATCTGCTAGAATGCTTCCTACTACGAGTTAGTATTTTTATAACACTTATAGCATGACAGAATATATATCTAAAGAGTTACACAGTTGAGACAGTGACCGCAAACGTTTCCGAGTCCGAGTCCGCGCCCGGCAGGTGAACAACCGTAAGCGAAAACGCCCGGCGCGTGCGCCCGGCAGGGCGCAATATTCCCGCCCCGCGTGCGCCCGCAGGCGCAATATTTCGCGTAACGCCGGTTCGCGGCGGTTCCGGCAGGCGCAATATTCCCGCGGGAACGAAAAATATGATATCAAAGTAAACTATTCAAAGAATTTCTTTTCAAATATACTATGATTCATTCATTTTTACTACAATTGTACGAAAATTTTATTAAAAACAATATACTTAACATACCTTAAAGCAGTAAATCAGTAAATTCAATAGAGGTGTTAATTTTACCTAACACCTTAGGGGATTAGTATGCTTTTGTTTACTGCTTGCTTTACGGCTTTAACTCTCTGCTTTACTGGCTTTAACTCATATACATTACATACCTAAAGCAGTAAATCAGTAAATTAATAGAGGTGTTACTTAACACCAATAGGGGATTAGTATGCTTTTGTTTTACTGCTTTACTTTTTTAACTCATATGTTTAACTGCTTTAACTCATGTTTTACTGCTTTTAACTTTCTGCTGTTATGCTTTAACTTTCCGCTTTACTGTTTTAACTTTCTGCTTACTGTTTTAACTCATATACATTTTACATACCTTAAAGGCAGTAAATCAGTAATTCAATAGAGGTGTTACCTAACACTAGGGGATTAGTATGCTGTTTGTTTTTACTGCTTTACTGCCCTTTAACTTTCTGCTTTACTGTTTTAACTCAATATTATTTATTAACATTATGTTTTCTTTTTATATTTTTTATTGTTGTTTTAATACTTTTTATTTATTATTTTCGTATTTTTTTTTGTTTAAATAGTTGCTAATTTTATCATTTTTAATTTTACTTTTCTATTACTTTTTTATTTTTTTAATGTAAGAATTAAAACACACAGAGTTTCTGTTATATAAACCATTTTTATTTTTAAGTAAAATTGCTACGAAATTTTAATAAAAACCTTTTTATATATACGAGTTTTTAGGGAAGTGAAATCGCGTTTTTTCATTTTTAAGCATTTATTACATAATCAGAAACTATAAAAACCATTGACATACAAATTTTTAGCATCCAAATATATTGACAAGATTAGATAGACCCACAGTATTTAAACATATAATGAAATTAAAGTTACAATAGTCTCCACTAAATTGGAATATAAGGTTGAAACAGGGTAAGAACATAGTTTTTTACACAGCTTACTTATTATATTTAAAAAATAAGGTAAATAATGATTATTCAATGTAAATTGTAAGTTCAAAGAATCAATTATGTGAACAGTATCGTTTTTTGCTCTATAAACGGAAATCCAATGTCCTGTTGAGGTGATGTGACGAGGCAATGTATTGAATATTGAAAACAGGTATCCTTCTCCAAACTTTACAGAGTTTATTCTTTAATAGCGAAACACTCCTAAAAAAGCGAGGTTCAGTTTAAACACCAATTTTATTTTACCTCTGTCATTCATCTTTATAATTCAAAAGTACGTTGCGTACTCGGTCAATTTCAATGAGTTGAGGATGCTCAAGATAGACCACTACAGTAATGGGTGATTGTAGACTCGATCCAAAAGAGAGACTTAGTCCTAGGGTCCCCTTTCTCAAAATGTTTAAATGATAGGCGTTACAAGCTGAAAGGTCTGCAGTAAGATCATAGGCATATAAATTACTATTCTTTGCGTTTTCTTCAAGATTTAAACCTGTCCCGCTATCATTACATGATACAGTATTGGCTATTAAGTCGTAAAAAGGTCGAGTACAGAGAGATAGGTCTCCGTTGTATAACATTTCATAATCCACGTCCGTGAGGCAGTCCATTCACATTGTAAACTGATTACCTCTAAGTCCGAAAGGTGTGAATTTATAGGGCGACTTTTTATAATGGCCGGAGTATGCTTCATGTTCAACACAATTCCTATTATTATTGTCTGGGTAATTCCGTTCACAATGTTAGGGATATTGATAAACTCGATAGCCTTGAGTGAAATTAAATATCTTGGTTTCAACCCTCTTAATAGGGTACTTGCTGTAGTACTCAAAAGCGAATTTTCCAATTTCCAAATTGACGCTGTGGTTTGATTAATTTCACTTTTCTGACATTAGAGATTAAGCCTCCAACAGTTTGAAAACAGGTTCTGGACATACCACTGTAGCAGTAGGGCTTTACTTTTTTTATTTAAGAGCAAATTTAGGATTTGGACCGTGATAAATGATTTCTAGTATTCTACAGATGAGTAGAAGTCGTTCCTGATTAAGTAGATCGCCCATTAATCGACCGTAAAATTCATAAGTATTATTTATGACTTTAGATGCTTTATCTATATGTGCAGCTTCATCTTTGAAACTATAAAAACCACATGATTGGAGATGAGACTGTTTAGCATCGGTCTGAATAATTTAACAAATGTTCTATATAGCTTCTATAAGGATAATTAGCCGCTGATGCACCTAGTGAAGTTCCGTTAAGATAGACTTCAACCTAGGTGAAACATGTATACAGGAAATTTGATTCTGTATATACTATATGGTCATCACCCGTAGGAAGATCTGTACCATCAGGTTTGGTCAATTTCGTTTTTACATATAAAACACATTAGAGGGGTCTAGGTATTGATCAGAAATGCCTGGAATTTTGAACTCTAGAGGAACATCTGTATTGGTAATTGAATGCAGGGATTAATACCTGATAAAGTTGACTCGCTAAACGCTAATCTGTGTAGGCGTTCATGGAAGAAAGATCCATTCACTTCTTACAACAATTCAGGGACGTAGAAGGATGAAGAAATGCATTCTTGCATGTGCGAGCTTCTGGCCGTTATAATGAACATTTTCATGAAAACCTTACTTATATACACACATCGTATAAAAGTTATCAGGTTAGTATTTAAATAGCAAATACATCAATACATTTTTTCTTTAGAGTTTTTTTCCGCTTAGTCTTTTTCTTTATGACAATCTTCTTGATCCCTCGACCTTGTCCTGACATTTTACGTCTTATTTTACGCTTAACATCATCCAACATCTCATCTGAAACATCGGCTATACGTCTTTTTATTGCTGTACGAGGATTATTTCCTTGCAGCAATATCTTGAATAGTATGCAACCTGTTCTTATAGCTTTTTTACCTATATATTCCCCACCTCTCCTGAGTAGAGGCCTTGCACTTCTCCATAGCTTGGCAAAAAATCCACCAAGGCCATACCCCCTCTGCATTTTTGTCCCCCTGAATACCCTTTCTTCGTCCATTATTACAGGAGTATCTTTCTTATACTATCTTTACACTGTGAGAGTATGTTAAGGAATGAAAAAATATATCTGACTACACCTCTTATATATATATTCCATTATCCTGTAATTACTGCATCTGCTTCTTTCTAATATGAACTTTGCATAACAATGCGCCGTATGTAAAGGAAAAAGGATTTCCTTCTACATCTTTTTTATATGCACGCGTACAGAGTCAAAATTTGATCTATTCAGAGGTAGATAATGAACATTAGGGAATGTTATAACTTTACTCTCTTTGGGAAAATATACTACTCTTAATAAAGGAGCTTTAGTATTACCTACATATTGATGATCAATTATATTTGTATATACATAAGCCATACCTGGGTGGTTGAGCATCTCGGATAACGTGCATGTATAATGCAGTACTCGATCTGCTTCATCTTTTTGTTCATGCCGAGTCATGGGGTTATTCTCCACAGATAGTATAAGAAAGATACTCCTGTAATAATGGACGAAGAAAGGGTGTATTCAAGGGAACAAAAATGCAGAGGGGGTTTATGGCCTTGGTGGATTTTTTGCCAAGCTATTGGAGAAGGTGCAAGGCCTTCCTACTAGGAGAGGTGGGGAAGTATATAGGTAAAAAGCTTAGTAAAGAACAGGTTTGCATTTACTATTCAGATATGCGTGCAGGAATAATCCTCGTACAGCATTAAAAAGGACGTATAGCCGATGTTTCAGATGAGATGTTGGATGATGTTAAGCGTTAAAATAAGACGTAAAATGTCAGGGCAAGGTCGAGGGAACAAGAAGAAGATTGTCATAAAGAAAAAGACTAAGCGAAAAAAACTCTAAAGAAAAAATGTATTGATGTATTTGCTATTTAATTTACTAGACTTGATAACATTTTATTACGATGTGTGTATATAAGTAAGGTTTTTCATGAAAATGTTCATTATACGGCCAGAGCTCGCACATGCAAGATGCATTTCCTTCATCCTTCTAGTCCTGATTGTTGTAAGAGTGAATTGGATCTCTTCTCCATGAACCCTACACAAATTAGCGTTAGCGAGTCCAACTTTATCAGTATTAATCCTCTGCATTCAATTACCAATACAGATGTTCCTCTAGAGTTCAATATTTCCAGGCACTTCTGATCAATTACCTAGCCCCTCTAATGTTGTTTTTATATGTAAAAAACGAAATTGACAACACCTGATGGTAACAGATCTCCTACGGGTGATGGCCATATTAGTATATACAGAATCAATTCCTGTTATACATTGTTTCACCCACTGAAGTCTATCTTAACGGACTTCACTTAGGTGCATCAGCGGCTATTATCCTTATAGAAGCATATAGAACAAATATTTGTTAATTATTTCAGAACGATGCTAAACAGTTCATCTCAAATCATGGGTTTTTATAGCTTCAAAGATGAAGCTGCACATATAGATAAAGCAGCTAAAGTCAAAAATAATACTTATGAATTTTACGGTCGATTAAATGGCGACATTTCTCTCAAGAAAGATTCATTCTACCATCTGTAGATACTAGAATCATTTTATTCACGGCAAATCCTAAATTTGCTTTTAAAATAAAAAGTAAGCCTACTGCTACAACGGTATGTCCAGGGACCGTTTTTCAAACTTTTGGAGGCTTATCTCTATGGTCAGAAAAGTGGAAATTACACCACAGCGTCATTGGAAATTGAAAATTTTACGCTTTTGAGTACTTTACAGCAAAGTACCCTATTAAGAGGGTTGAAACCAAGATATAATTTCACTCAAGGCTTATCGAGTATCTAATATCCCTAACATTCTCTATGTTGTGACGGGATAAATTTACCCACAGAAAGTAAAATTAGGAATTGTGATGAACATGAAGCCACTCGGGAATTCATAAAAAGGTCGCCCTATAAATATCACACCTTTCTTTGACTTAGAGGTTTATCAGTTTACATGTGGAATGGACTGCCTCACGGACGTGATTATGAAAATGTTATACAACGGAGACCTATTCTCTCTGTAACTCGCCTTTTTACGACTTAATTAGCCAATATTGTTCATGTATATATAGCGGACAGGTTTTAAATCTTTTGAAGGATTACGCAAAGAATAGTAAGTATTATACGGCCTATGATTTACTGCCAGACCTTTCAGCTTGTAACGTATCATTTAAAACATTTGAGAAAGGGCACCCTAAGGACTAAGTCTCTTTTTGGGTCGAGTCTAACAATCACCATCACTGTAAGTGGTCTATCATTGAGCATTCCCTCAACTCATTGAAATTGAAGAGTACGCAACCGTACTTTGAATTATTAAAGATAATGAGGAGGAAATAAAATTGCTGTGGTTTAAAAATGAACTCGCCTCTTTCTAAGGAGTGTTCGCTATTAACGAAATTAACTCTGTAAACTCTGTAAAATTGGAGAAGGATACCTGTATTCATATTCAAGTACATCTGCCTTCGTTCACATCACCTCAACAAGGACATTTGGAATTTCCGTTTTTATAGAGCAAAAAACTATTACTTGTTCACTAAATTGATTCTTTGAACTTACCAAGTTTCATATTGAATAATCACTGTATATTTACTCTATTTACATATACATAATGTAAGCTGTGTAAAAAAAAACTATGTCTTACCCTGTTCAAACCTTATATTCTAATTTATGGTTGAGGTTCTATTGTATTATTTCATTATATGGTTTTTAAATAATGTATGTTTTAAAAAACTTGTAAATATATTTGATGCTAAAAATTTGTATGGGGGTTCCAATGATGTTTATAGTTTCTGATTATGGTTGTAATTAAAATGCTTTAAATGTGAAAAAGCCGCGATTTTACTCCTTAAAAACTCGTTATATATAAAAAGGTTTTATATAAAATTTCGTACAATTTTATTAAAATAAAATTTGTTTATATAACAGAAAAACTATGTGTATTTTTCTTACATTAAAAATAAAAAAATATTAAAACAAAAATAAAAAGTATTAAAACAAAAATAAAAAGTATTAAAACAAAAATAAAAAGTATAAATTAAATAAATAAAAAGTATTAAACAAAAAATTAAAAAAATATTAAAAGAAAAAACATAATGTTAATAAATATATTGAGTTAAAACAGTAAAGCAGAAAGTTTTAAAGCAGTAAAGCAGTAAAACAAAAGCATACTGAATCCCCTAGGTGTTAGGTAACACCTCTATTGATTTACTGATTTACTGCTTTAAGGTATGTAATGTATATGAGTTAAAACAGTAAAGCAGAAAGTTAAAACAGTAAAGCAGAAAGGTTAAAAGCATTAAAGGCAGAAAAGTTAAAGCAGTTATAAAACATGAGCTTAAAGCAGTTTAAACAATGAGTTAAAAGCAGTAATAAAAGCAGTAAAAACAAAAGCCCATTATAAATCCCCTAGTGTTTTAGGTAACACCTCCATTGATTTTACTGATTTACTGCTTTTAAGGTTATTTGGTAAATGTAATTGAGTAAAAGCAGTTAAAGCAGAGAGTTAAAGCAGTAAAGCAGTAAAACAAAAGCAAACTAATCCCCTAGGTGTTAAGTAATAACACCTCTATTGATTTCCCTGATTTACTGCTTTAAGGCCTGTAAGATAGTTTTAATAAAATTTCGTACAATTGTAGGAAAATATGAATGACTCATAGTATATTTGTAAAGAAATTCTTTAATAGTTTACATTGATATCATATTTTTCGTTCACGCGGAATTTTGCGTCTGCGGACGCACGCGACGGCGGTTAGCCGAAATATTGCGCCTGCGGGCGCACGCGGCGGCGGGAAATATTGCGCCTGCGGGCGCACGCGGCGGGCGGTTTTCGCGACGGTGTTCACCTGCGGGCGCGGGACTCGGACTCGGAAAAACGTTTGCAGGTCACTGTCTCAAACTGTGTGTAACTTTTAGATATATATCTAGTCATGCTATAAGTGTTATAAAAATACTACTAACTCGTAGTAGGAAGCATTCTAGCAGTTTGTAATGTACACCAATCGATTCCTCGTACCTTATTACCTAGGGGTAGGAACACCCATATTAGGGCTATTCTAGGCTCAGGGAGGCTAAAAAGGCTTGAAAAAAGTGGCACTCAGTTGCACTATGTGGCACTCACTTGGCACTATGTGGCACTCACTGGCACTCATTGGCACTCACTGGCACTCATTGGCCACTCACTTGGCACTCACCTTGCACTCACCTTTGGCACTCAATCTAATACTCAATAAGAACACTTAATAGAACATCACTGATACTTCTGCGGTTGATTGGGGAACCATTGAGAGATGAGTACTCCAAAGTTGGGCAATCAATAATGCTGTGCGCATCAAAATTGTTTTACCGTAGAATACAAAAGGGTGGGGCGAAAAATTAGGGGTGCCGAAAAAATTTTAGGGATCGCCTTAAATTAGGGTGGGCCAAAATGGACCCATGGAAGACCAAAGTAGTTGGTCGTGTGTTGTACGTGGTGAATAAGTGTTAAATGTAATGTGCAAAGATATCTATGGCGTGGAGTGGTAAGTGTTCATAGTGAATGTGTGTATTAAGTGTAAGGTGTGTGTTTGTGTGTGTTTAGTGTGTGTGTGTGTGTGTGTGTGTGTTGTGTGTGTAGGTGTTCAAGTTAGGAATAAGTTCCATTACATTACGTTTCAAGTTAGGAACGAATAGTGACGGGTTGGGCAGAGTGGCCAGAAAATTGGCGTGGCCAAAAAATGACCCATGGTATATGCAAAGTCAAGGCCTAAATATCATGGTCAAACAAGGTTAAGACATCAAAAAAGGGCTAAGCCCCTTAATATGAAGATCAAAAATTACCGTGGGCACAAAATGACCCGCCCACGGTCGAAAAAAAATTAGGGGGGGCGTAAAATAGGGGGGCAATACGTACAACGGTTGCTTACGCAGACCGTTTGGCGCAACCCTTCTTCGAAGGGTTGCCAAAAAATCAGGGGGTTGCCGAAAAAAAAATTGGGGTTGCCAAAAAATTAGGGGTTGCCAAAAAAACCCCCCCCCCCCAACCCCCGTGGGCCAAAAAGACCCATGGAAGACCAAAGGGTTGGGCGAAAAATTAGGTTACTTTTATTAAATTCACTTACTTAAAAAATATTGTACTTAATAAAATAGGTTTCTCAAAAAATTAGGGTTCTTTCAAAAATACCGTGGGCCAAAAATGACCATGGAAGACCAAAGGCGTTGGTCGGGAAAAAAGGTTAAAGGCCAAAAAAAGGTCAAGGCCCAAAAAAGGGTCAAGGGCAGGTAAAAATTTGGGCCCAAAAAAGGTCAAGGGCCCAAAAAGGTCAAAGCTCAAAAAAGGTCAAGGGGCAGGTAAAAAAAGGTCAGGGTGGGTTTTTCGTCGGGGTGGGTTTTTGGGTTTTTCGGGTGGGTATTTTCGAACTCCTGATTTAGCTTCCCTATTATATTACGGTGTCGCACAAAACCAGTAAACCACCAGATTTAGGATAGTCTAGTTAATTTTTCAGTGACAGAAAATGGACTTTGAATTTACAAAACCTCAGATTCTTCAACCAGCCAAAAGTTTTATTTAAAATATTTCTAATGTTATTTTCTTTAAAAGATTTATATTGAATTTATTCACTAAACTCAATTTGAAGACATTTAACCGAAAATGACTTTTTGATGATTTTCATTAACCGCTTAAATATATTTTCTTGAAATATTTTCTTCAATACCGACGTTTGTACCAGGTGGTGGAAAAATGTTTTTGTTTTTTGTTTTTATTTGTTATTTTCTTTTTACCTTAAAATCAATAATTTAAATTTTATTTTGCTTATATAGTATTTACAACATTAATATTAATCTTATAAGTTTTTGAGCCAAAATATTTATATTGAGCATTCATGAACAACAATTTAATTTTAAACAAAGACATTCTTGCACTTTTCTCAAAAACATAGGATATTTTCCAATATAATATATATATATATATATATATATATATATATATATATATATGAAGATACATATATATTATATATATATATATATATATATATTTATATATATTATATATATATACTATATATATATAATATATATAAAATACTATCATATATATATATATATATAGTTATATTATATAAATTATATAAGTATATATATATATATACTATATATATATATATATATATATATATATATATATATATATATATATATATATATATATATATATATATATATATTATGGAAGCCATAACATTCCATTTCTCTCTCCCTTTATCTAAAACTCAAAAAATATTACTTATCAGGAATTATCGTCGTTTTCAAATCCAGAAACTCTTGCTTTAATACATTTCATCCCGGAATGACAAAAATATCAACTCCTCGAGACTCTGTACTTAAAAACCTTCCCTCATAGAAAATGCAACAATCTTTCTTGATTCTTACCTCCCACTCTTTCTAACATTTTGCACTTTTAGAATGTCAACCCTAATTTTGCTTCTTCCTCTCACCTTCCTCATGTATATCTGACTGCAGTACTGCTGTTTTAGTTTCACTACAGTGATAGAAAACTTGCACAAACTTTCCTTTAAAATTCAACTTTGCACCGAATTCCAGAGATGACTCCGTCCTTTCTCCTCCTCTCCTCCTCTCTCCAACTTCATAAAAATTTGTATTTCTGCACTCTCGAGCATAGTACTTAAGGAAAGGGATTGTGCTGAAGGTTATCCCTCCAATTGGTTCCACCCCAAAGCTTTTGCTGTCTGGATCTGTCACCCTGCTCTGGGTAGGGCTGTTTCCTCATTGACTACTCAATTTTAAACCTTTTACTTTCTGCTGGGAAGCTTGCATTCTATTAATCATGTTTGGAAGAATGAAGACCTCAAGTCAACAATCCCACACGTATCGTTCTATCGCACATTGACATTTTTATCTTGAAATATGCATACAAATTTCTGTAATCTTATTTTTTGATTGACCAGTATAGCTCTCTTGATCTTGGTCCACCCTTCTTCCGCATTTCGGAATCTGTTTACTGGTGGCGGAAGAAATAAATAATCAATGGATTTCGATAAAAAGTCTGGCACAAACTTTAATTTCTAAACTTTTCCTCTTTTGCGTATTGTATTCTCTTTCTCTTGTTACTTCTCTGGCTATTCCGTCCAGTAGTTCTATGGCCCTGCATTTGTAGGTCACCATCGTCCAGTAGTGTTAAACGGGTTACCTTTAACGGGTTACCAGGATTTTAGCTTTTAAAATCTGGCAACTGCTAATATTTTAGCCCTTTTTTAGCATTTTAGCCTTTTTTTGGCATTTTTTTGGCAACCTAGCAACCTTGGAAAAAAAATGAAGAAGTTTTTTCGAATAATAAAAAATAAAAAAAAGTAAACTAAAATAAATGTAAATAAATATAAATAATAATAAGTAAATTAAATAAATGTTTAGAGTTGGTAAAAATTATTTTTTTTTTTTGGGTGGCAATATCCCTCGGCCCCGGGTTGCGTCGAACCGCACAGCACCGCCACCGAAACCACACCGCACGTCTTCACTTAGTAAACGGATAGAGTTTGCTACATTGGTATCTCTCTCAAACTTGACACCCCCATAGGGGTGGACGTACCTCGTCGTAGACGTGGTTTACGTGGCATGCACCGCATAGGCGGGGGTGCTGGCCCCTCATAACCTGAGATATTGACTAGAAGGCGAAAACTTTGGTATAAGCCCTCTTATAAGGTATTATTTTATTATTATTATTATTATTATTATATTATTATTATTATGTATTGATTATTATTATTTTATTATTATTATTAATTTATTATTATTATTATTATTATTATTTATAATTTATTATTATTATTAGTTATTATTTATTATTATTATTATTATCTATTATTATTATTATTATTTTATTATTATTATTATATTATTTATTATTATTTATTATCATTATTATTATTATTATTATTATTATATTATTATTATTATTATTATTATTATTTTATTATTATTAAGTTATTTATTATTATATTATTATTATTATTATTTAATAATATTATTATTTATTATTATTATTATTTATTTATTATTATTTTATTATTATTATATTATTATATTATTATTAGTTATTATATATTATTTATATTATTTATTATTTATATTATTATTTTTTATTATTATTATTATTTTATTATTATTATTATTATTATTTATTATTATCATTATTATATATTATTATTATTATTATTATTATTATTATTAATATTTATATTATTATTATTATATTTTTATTATTTATATTATTATTATTATTATTATTTATTTTATTATTATTATTATTATTATTATTATTATTATTTATTATTATTATTATTATTATTATTATTATTATTATCCACCTGCACCGCACCAACCAACACCTGGTAACGGATAGAGTTTACGACATGGTATCTCTCTCAAACTTGACACCCCCATAAGGGATGACGTAACCTCGTCGTAGACGAGGTTACGTTGCCATGCACCCCAAGGGGGGTGCTGGCCCCCAAACCTGGGATATTGATCGTAGAAGGCTTAAACTTTGGTATAAGCCTCTTCTTAGTAAGGTAGTTATTATTATTTATTATTATTATTATTATATTATTATATTATTTATTATTATTATAAATTTTTAATTATTATTTATTATTTTTTTATTTTTAAATTATTATTTATATTATTTATTATTATTATTATTATTATTATTATTATTATTATTATTATTATTATTATTATTATTATTATTATTATTATTATTATTATTATTATTATTATTATTATTATTATTTATTAATTAATATTATTATTATTATTATTATTATTATGTAATTATTATTCATAATTATTATTATTATTATTATTATTATTATTATTATTATTTTTATTATTATTATTATTTATTATTATTATTATCGCACTACACCGCACCAACCAACACCCTGAGTAACGGATAGATTAAACATGGTATCTCTCTCAACTTAAAAACCCCCATACGGTGACGAAACCTTCGTTGTAGACCGAGGTTACGTGGGCCATGCACCCATAGGGGGGTGCTGGCCCCCAAACCGTTTGAGATAGACGGTAGAGAGCTTAAACTGGTATAAGCCCTTCTTAAAGGGTATTATTATTATTATTTATTATTATTTATTATTATTATTATTTATTATTATATTATTTATTATTATTATTATTATTATTACTTATTATTATTATTATATTTTTTATTATCCTTTGAAAAGGACCAACCAACACCTGGTAACGGATAGAGTTTACAACATGGTATCTCCCTCAAAATTTAACAACCCCATAGGGGGTAACGTAACCTCGTCATAGACGATGTGTTACGTGGCCATGCACCCATAGGGGGGGTGCTGGCCCCAAACCTGAGATATTGACGTAGAAGGCTGAACTGGTAAAGCAGTTCTTAAAGAATATTTTTATTATTTATTTATTATTATTATTATTGATTATTATTATTATTATTATTATTATTATTATTATTATTATATTATTATTATTATTATTATTATTATTATTAATTATTTATTACAATTTTATCGCACCAACCAACACCTGGTAACGGATAGAGTTTACAGCATTGTAATCTCTCTCAAACTTGACACCCCCACTAGGGAGGGGGTGACGTAACCTCATCGTAGACGAAAGTGTACGTTGCCATGCTAAACCCGTTAGGGGGGTTGCCTAGCCCCCTTAAACCTTGGAATTTGATGTAGTACGATGGAAATTTGGTATTACAACCTTTCTTGGATGTAAGATCGATTACAGGAAGAGGTAAGATGACACTACGCCCTTCACGGTGTTGGGGCTGAACCCCAAAACTTTGGATATTGACACAAAGAAGGTTGAAATTTGGTATACTTATTTCTTATAAGGTGACCCATGTACAGCAGAGTGGTTATTTGGACGCTACGCTTCATTGAGGAATTGGGCTGTACCCCAATAAATTGGAAATTGACAACAGAAGGGATGTGAACTCGGTATACACCTTTCTTAGGATGTAATATCGATACGAAGAGGTAAAATGACACTACGCCCTCATGATGTTGGGGCTGTGCCCCAAAACCTTGGATATTGACATAAAAGGATGAAATTTGGAGAGCACACAGAAGAGGAAGCGAGAAGAGGACTGAGGAAGCCACCCGTTTTCCTAATAGGGGACTGACATTTCATCCATTAAATTCGTAAAATACCACTAAATATTAGGCGTATTTATTTATAATTTCCAACAATTCTCAAAATTTTTAAATTTTTTTTTTAAAATTTATTATTTTAATTTAATTAAATGTCTTAAAAATATAAACTAAATAATGCTTTCAGTTTAAATCGTAAAAATTATTTGCTTTTACATACCTATCCAGTAAATCGGTAAATCAGTAAATCAAAACCACCACAGCCCCTACCCACCCCTGAAATCTATGATTCTTTATGATCTATTATCTTTGACTATTGATTCATTGTCAGTCATATTGGTATAACATAACACATTAACTCTTATTCTTTTTTATGCATATAATTTAATTTTGGTTTTACACTTTACATTACCGCTAAAGCAGTAAATCAGGTAAATCAGTTATTCAAATCATCCCAACCTACCATCCCCCCCGTGATCTATTGAACTATGATCTATTGATTCGTATTGATCTATTGATCTATTGACATATTGATCTATTGATAACATAACACCAAACTTTTATTCTTTTTATCTTTATAACTTAATTTTTTTTACATTTGACGCACCTTAAAGCAGCTAAATCAGTTAATTCAGTAAATCAAACCACCCAACCTCCCCCCCCACCCGCCGTGATCTATTGATCTATTGATCTATTTATCTATAGATCTATTGATCTATTGATTTCAAGTCATATTTTGCTATAACATAACACAAAACTTTTTTTTTATGTTTTATAACTTAAAAAATTTTGCCTTTTTACAACACCCTAAAGCGTAAATCAGTAAATCAGTTAAATCAAAATTGCCCGTCCCACCACACTCCTTACAAATCCATGGATCTTATGATCTATTGATTCAAGTCATATTTTTTACTAAAATTTTCATGTTTTACATACCCTAAAGCAGTAAATCAGTTAATCAAACTTCCCTCCAGTCACCCCTCCGTTCCCTCCGATGATCTATTGATCTATTGAGTTAAGTCATATTTTGCATAACATAGCACAAAATTTTTATTTATTTTAATTTATTTTCTTTTAAAAAAATATATTTTTTTACCAAATTTTTTATGTTCTTTCTATGTTTATAACTTAAAAAATTTAGCGTTTTTACACCCCTCTTAAAGCAGTAAATCAGTAAATGAGTAAATCAAACCACCCTCCCCTCCCCTCCCCTTCCCGCCCCTCCTCCCACCATTCCTATGATTTATTTGATTCAGGTTCACATTTCAAGTTTTCATTGGCTAAACAGCATTTAAAATAAGTTCTTTATATAACAACCAACGGAATATACACTAATGTAACAACGTATTTTCACATTATGTAAAGCTAACATAGCACCATCTGAACTACGAATATAATGTTTACAACGACAAAACCCTACACACCAATTCGCCAACGAATAAACTACTAACTGTTAGTTAACAAAGTTCTACACGTTAACAACAGTAAGTTACTAACCTAGGCATTACTAAAAAACGTAACCTAATTCAATACTCTTTGCTCAGCATATGCTCTCTAACATACTCAATGTTAATTCTAATTAGAGAGCTTCGGTTCATATATTTTAACAAAAATTTATCAATAACTCGTCTCTAATATCATACGGACCAACGAATATATGCTAACGAACAAAGTTTTTTTTCATTAACATAATAATATTAACAAAAAATTTATTTCATAACCTTAACTAACCAATGATAATTTCCCAAACGAATAATTGCAGAACATAACAGAAGTTTATTCCAAAGGCATAACATAAAAATAAGTTCTGTGAATAAAATATCATATTAAAGTGTAATAGTTTACTGATCCTAAATCAGCGGTAAAATCAGTAAATCATTAAATCAAGAACCACCAGGCAACCCACCACTCAACCAACTCCCCCAATCTTTCCAGATCTATTAATCTATTGATCTATTGATTCAGGTCACAGTTTCGACAGTACATATTTCGGCGAAATAAATCATAGCCAACACCATAAAAAAATAAACTTCTTTTATATTTAACTAAACAACCGAATACGTTTATATGCTAGCGTTAGCGCACAAAAAGTTTTCACATTAATAAATACGCGCTTAACCACCACAACAGCGCGTACGTTCTTATAAAAACAGCCGATCCATAACCAACATTAACCAATAAAGCGAAAACATTTGCTCTAAGTATGGATAGTTTCTTTTTTAAAACAATTTTCATATTTAACATATTTCTTCATTGAAAACAGAGAAAAATAGAAAGAAAAAGCAGCTTAGTCATAATAAAATACATACAAAAAACATATAAGTTTATTTTTTTTAAAATATTAATTCATTATAAAGCATGGGGAGGGACATGGGCGATCAATTTTCAACAGTTAAACTGGCAGGCCATGTTCTATATATTCTCACCAGAGATCAACCCCCTTTGAGTAGGATGTAAAGATAATGCCTTCTGGCACACCTAACACTAAACCATTTTTCTGCATTATTTTGGTTCACACAGCCACCCACGCACGCACTCTCTCAAGCCGGAGAGATAGGAAGTAACTCTATCCATGTGTGCTAGTTATAAGACATTACTCCTGACTATACCTCATTATACGTTAAAACCACATATTTGGCTCGTTGTAAATATCGTAAGAATTACCCCGATGAGCAAGCAATAATGATTAAGTCCTCAAAGTATGTCGACCCCGTCGTCAGGATTTGAGTTAATTCAGTTTTTCATTTTTATCAAAGCTGTAATATTTTCAGATTTTCGAAACTGTGAAACTTATACATGTATGCCAGAAGGGGACACTATCGATGGGTTTCCAATAGCTGCGTACATCAAGGCTTTTACATTGTCACAAGTGACGAGGAAACAGCATCAATTCGTATAAACCTTCTCAAACTGTCTTCATCCGCTTAGAATTCACGTACGAATCGAAAAAGTATCAGATTGACCACACTTTAGCCTTTACCCAGGCTTCTGTGATATCAAAATCTTTGATGAATTCTTTCAAACAGGAAATGAATTAAGGGCTATTTATTTGGCAACCTCCGGCTGGAATACAATAATGTATCTGACTCCATTTTATTCACGATTGAATATCTAATATGGACCATCGTTGGAGAAAATAACGAAGAGTCCTCCTAAATATATCACCACAACGTAGAGGAAGGGGTTTTGAGATAGATTGTCATGGTATCAAACAAGCGAAAATATCCTACTGAGTGAAACTCGAGTGTATAAAGAGTCCCCAATGTAATGAGATTCTTTCTTTCAAAGACCAATCAGTAAAGAAATTGTAAACAAGAATACGACGTACGAACGAACCATACCAGATCGAAAGTACGTATAATCTAGCCTGACAACAACAACACAATAATATGAAACAAACTTAGACAAAACAAAACAGAACATATAACAAAGTTTTTATCCAAACATGACATAAAAATAAAGTTCTTTAAAATTAAAAATATCATAGTAAAGTTGATAATTTAGTGACCCAATAGCAGTAGAATCAGGTAATTCAGTAAATCAAACCTACCCACCCTGCCCTCCCCACTCTCCCCAACCCTCCCTTCTATGATCTATTGATTCTATTGTTTCAAGTCACATTTTCGAGTATCATTTTTGGATAAACATAACAAAAATTAGTTCTTTTTATCATACAGACCAACAATATATGCTACCGTAACAAAGTTTCCCAATCCAATAAAGCTAACATAGCCAATAGCATTGAAGTAGAATATAATTGTACAACGACCAACCTAACATACCTTACGCACGAATAAATCGTCAACATTAACAAAGTTCCATAACATAACCGGACCAAATATTATTTTATTATCACACACACGAACATTATTTATTATTATTATTATTAGTTATATATATTATTAGTTATTATATTATATTAATTATTATATATTAATTATTATTATTATATATTATTATTATTATCATATTATCCATTATTATTTTTATATTATTATATTATATTATTATTATATTATTATTATTATATATTATTATTATTATTATTATTATTAATTTATTATTATTATTATTATTATTATTATTATTATTATTATTATTATTTTATTTTATTATGTATTATTATTATTATTATTATTATTATTATTATTATTATTATTATATTTATTATTATTATTATTTATTATTATTATTATTATTATTATTATTTATTATAGCCTGAAATATTCTAGCGGTGGAGACAGTTTGAGAGGTTCTAATAGAATAGATGCTGTTTTCTCGTCGCTTGACAATGTAAAAAGCCTTGATGTACGCAGCTATTGGAAACCCATCGATAGTGTCCCCTGTCTGGCATTACATGTATAGTTTCACAGTGTCGAACCATTGAAAATATTACAGCTTTTGATAAAATTGAAAAACGAAATTAACATCACATCTTGACGACGTCGGAGTTACTTTGAGGACTTTAATATTAGATTTCTCATGGGGGGTAATTTACGATATTTACTCCCAAAATATGTGGCGTTTCCGTATAATGAGTATACAGGAGTATGTTTAATAAACTAAGCACCATGGATAAGTTTACTTCTCTCTGGCTTGGAAGAGGTGCGAGCTGTTGAACCAAAATATGGCATAAAAATGGGTTAGGTGTTTGCAGAATGCAATTATACTTACATTCCTGTCTCATTCCCTTGAATCCTGTGTTTCCCATACTTGAATCCCATGCCTCCCATCCTTGAATCCCATGCCTCCTATCCTTGAATCCTATGCTTCAAATCCTTGAATATGCCCTTACCTATTTGAATCAAGCTCTTCCAAAGGAAAAATATTTTATAAAAATGAAAACTTTTGTTTAACTCCCCGTATGTTCGCTTTATTGGTTAGGTTGTTAATGATGGCTGTTTATTCGTTCGGCTGTGTGTGTTAAGTATTTATTTAATTAATGTGAAAACTTTGCTACGTTAGCACATATTCGTGTTAGTATATAAAGAATTTATTATTTATGCTTATGTTGTATCCGAAGTATGATACTCGAAATGTTGAACCTGAATCAATAATCAATAGATTAATAAGATCATGGGACAGGGTTGGGGAGTGGTGGGTGCTTGGTGGTTTGATTTACTGATTTACTGATTTACTGCTTTAGATCAGTTAAACTATTTACACTTTACTATGATATTTTATTCAAAGAACTTATTTTAGTTATGTTTGGATAAAACTTTATGTTTGCAATTATGTCGTTGGGAATTATCATAGTTAGGTAAGGTTATGATAAACTTTTTGTTAAATATTATTATGTTAATGGAAAAAAACTTTTTTTTTTTAGCCATTTATTCGTTTGGTCTGTATGATAATTAGAGAAGGTTTTTTGATAAATTTTTTGTTAAATATTACCAAGTTAATGTATAATTAACCGATTGATATGTAGAGATATTGCTTGACAAAGTATGATATGTTACGTTTGTTGATATGCGTATGTTTAGTAACTGTTACGTTGTTAAGTGTCTTTAGAACTTTTGTTAATGTTAGGTAGTTTATTCGTGCCCGTAGTGTGTTTAGGTTTGTTCGTTGTACATTATATTCTTTGTTCAGATGATGCTATGTTAGCTTTATTAATTTAAAACTTTGTTACGTGTTAGCATATATCCGTTGGTTAGTATATAAAGAAACTTATTTTATGATATGTTTATCCGAAATATGTTTATCCGAAATGTGACCTGAATCAATAAGATCATAATGATGTTGGGGAGGAGGGGCGGAGGGAGTGGGAGCGGGAGGTTGGTTTTGATTTTAATCATTTACTGAATACTGCTTTAAGAGGGGTGTAAAAACGCTAATTTTTTAAGTTATAAACAAAAATGAATAAAATTTTTGGTAAAAACAATTATTTTTAAGAAAATTAAAAATAAAAATAAAGTAAAAGTTTTGTGCTTATTTACCAACATAAATATGACTTGAACATCGATAATTTAATCATGGATGGGTAGGAGGGTTGTGGGGAGGGCAGTTTGATTACTGATTTACTGCTTTGGGTATGTAAAACATAAAAAAATTTTAGTTAAAAAATATGACTTGAATCAATAGTTCATAGATCATGGATGGGTAGTAGGGTGGTGGGAGGGCAGTTTGATTTACTGATTTTCTGCTTTAGGGTGTAAAAATGCCAAATTTTTTAAGTTATAACATAAAAAAATAAAAGTTTTGGTTATGTTATTACAAAAATATGCCTTGAAATCAAAAGATCGCATAGATCTTATATGATCAATAGATCAATAGATCAATAGATCACGGGCGGGTGGGGAGGGTCGGGATGGTGGTTTTGATTTACTGATTTACTGCTTTAAGGTGCGTAAATATGTAAAAATGTTAAAAAAAAATTAATTTTATAAAAAATTTAAAAGAATTTAAAAGTTTTGAGCTATGTTTATTAACCAAAATTATTGACATTGAATCCAGATTAGATTCAATAGATCAATTAATCACGGGGGGGGGGGCGATGGTAGGTTGGGTGTTTGATTAGAGATAAGGCGTGATTTACTGATTTACGTTACTTTAGGGTATTAAAAGTAAAAAAATTAAAATCAATTATAAGCCATTAAAAAGAATAAAAGTACTATGTTATGTATTTACAAATATTGACATTGAATTCAATAGATCAAATAGAATCACGGGTTGCGGGGTAGGTGAGGCTATGGTTGGGTGGTTTTGATTTTACTGATTTACCTATTTTTACTGCATTTTAGGGTATGTTAAAAACGCCAAATTTTTTTAGGTTATTAAACATGAAAAGCATTAAAATTTTAGTAAAAAATATCATTTTTTAAACAAATAAATTAAAATAAATAAAAATAATAAAAAGTTTGAAAATAATAAAAAAAAATTAAATTGAAAACAAAGAATAAATGTAAAATGAAAATTTTGAAAATATAAATGTTAAATAGCATTACAATGGTATTTTTAGGTTAAGAATTGAGAAAAAATTTCGGAAATTTTGAATAATAGAAAAAGTCAGTCCCAACCTTTAGGAAAAACGGGTTTGCTCTTCCGTCCAGTACCTATTTATCCTTCCTCTTCTGTGGCTCTGCCCAAATTTCATCCTTCTACGACCATTTCCAAGTTTTGGGGCTCAGCCCCAAAACATGAGGGCGTAGTGTCACTTACCTCTTCTGTATCGATCTTACATCCTAAAAAAGGTGTATTACCGAGTTTCCCATCCTTCTGTTGTCAATTTCCAATTTATTGGGCGTACAGCCCCCATTCCGTGCGAATGGGCGTAGCGCACGTAACCACTGCCTGTACCATGGCGTCCACCTTATATTGAAGGGTGTATACCAAATTTCAACCTTCTATGATCAATATCCAAAGTTTTTGGGGGCTCAGCCCAACACCAGTGAGGGCGTAGTGGTCATCCTACCTCTTCTGTTACCGATCTTACATCCTAAGAAAGGTGTATACCAAATTCCATCGTTCTTCTATGTCAATATCCAAAGTTTGGGGGCTAGCACCCTCCCCTACGGGGGGTGCATGGCAACGTAACCTCGTCTACGATGAGGGTTACGTCACCCCCTTATGCGGGTTGTCAAAGTTTGAGAGAGATACATGCTGTAAACTTACGTATCCGTTACCAGGTGTTGGTTGGTGCGGTTATGCAGTGTAATAATAATAATAATAATAATCAATAATAAATAATTAAATAATAATAATAATAATAATAATAATAATAATAAATAATAAATAATAATAATAATAATTATCTTATAAGAAGGGTTTATACCAAGTTTTTCAGCCTTCTACGTCAATACTCAGGTTTGGGGGGCCAGCACCCCCTAGGGTGCATGGGCCACGTAACCTGCGTCTATTGACGGAGGTTATGTTTACCCCCGATAGGAAGGTTGTCAATATTTGAGGGAAATACACATTGTTGTAAACTCTATCCGTTACCAGGTGTTGGTTGGTGCGGTGATAGTGATAATAATAATATAATAATAATAATAATAATAATACTAATAATAATAATAATAATAAGTAATAATATAATAATAACAATAATAATAATAATAATAATAATAATACTAATAATAAATAATTGAATTTATAATTATAATTATAATAATTAATAATAATAATAATAATTTTAATAATAATAATTAATAATTAATAATAATAATAATAAGTAATAATAATAATTAATAATAATAATAATAAATAATAATAATAATAATAATTATACCTTATAAGAAGGGTTTATACCAAGTTCCAGAATTTACGTCAATATCTTGGTTTGCGGGGCCAGCACCTCCGCAACGGTGCGGGGGATATGCACGGACCAAAAAAAATAATATTCGGTAATTAAATCAGTTTATTATTATTAATTATTTTCATTTGATTAATTTAACTTATGTATATTATTTATTATTGATTTATATTTATTTATTTATTTATTATTTTTTATTATCCAGGGTTGCTAGGTTGCCAAAAAATTGCTTCAAAAAATGCTTAAAAAATGCTTAAAAAAAAGGGCTAAAATATAAACAAAAATATTAGCATGTTGCCAGTTTTACAGATAAATCTGGCTACCCGTTAAAAGGTATCTTTAACTATTATAGTCTATCCTTTAAATTTATCAAACACCAATAATTTTAGGTGTTCCTCAAAATCTTCTATCTCCAAACTCATTTCAGGTTTGCATCAAATAATCTATTTGTTAACCTTTTTTAATGGATAAATATTTTGATTCATGTGATATAAAAAATAAATAAAAATCTTTAAAAGTAAAAAGTTTTAAAATAAAAAATTTAAAAATAAATAAACGATATTTACATTAAAACCTAAATTAATGAAAACTTAACATAAAATAAAACTTAACAAACAAATTAAAAAAAATAAAATAAATAAATAAAACTTTTAACAAAATATAATTGTAAATAAGAATAAAGAAAACCTAAAATAAGATTATAAAAGAAAACGAATGTTAATAGTTAAATATGTGAATCATTTAATGTCTTAATCCTTCAAAATGAATAATATATTAAAAATATAAATTTTTCCCAATGATGTTAGAAAGCGGAACACAGCGCATGACGTTATAGAAATAACAGTCATTTGATCAGTAAGTTAGTACGATGTTTGGTTAGATAATATTTTTAAGTAAACAGTGTCTCTATAATTAATGTGTTGGTGTTTTTATACAAACAACTGCAAGCAACAAAATAAATAAACAGAATTATATATTATATTATATATATATATATATATATATATAGTATTATATATATATATATTATTATATATATATTATATATAGTATAAATTATATATATTATATATATATATATATATATTATATATATATATATATACAGAGACTCACCTATCATCAACCGTTGAGAGCCGTCTTTATGCACTGACACATAGTATGAAACTGAAATATCACGGGACTTTGTACCATCTATCTTGTTATCAGATGTGTGGTTTTTTTGTAATCCGTAGCCTTGATGAACGTAATGGGCATTCATCACATTGAACATGCAGTGACGTCATTCACTGTGACGCCATATAATAAGGGAACCCTGTTGGTCGAAAGATTAAATGTGGGTATTAACTTCTGGTGAGTGCAGGATGTTTCGTGAAAAATAAAAAAAACTTGAAACAAATAAATAATTGTTTTCGTCATGCAAAGAAATAAAATAGTTTATTGCATGGCTACAGACCGAACATTAACGTTTACTTGTAGAAATGAAAGCTATATCGGTGTTACGTTAGTATAGATGTTGCTTTGGAAAAGTTAAGAAAATTCAATTGCGTTCAGGTTAAGACATGGTTGTCTAGAGAGAGAGAGAGAGAGACGGTGAGAGAGGAGAGAGAGGAGAGAGAGAGAGAGAGAGAGTGAGACGAGAAGAGGAGAGAGAAGAGAGAAGAGAGAGAGAGAGAGAGAGATGAGAGAGAGACAGAGAGACGGAGAGAAGAGAATGAGAGAAAGAGAGAGAGAGAGAGAGAGAGGAGAGATGAGAGAGAGAGAGAGATTAATAAGTTATTTATGGAGCCAAGAGTAATTTGCTTATTCCAATTTAGACAAGGTTACGCTAGACAATGTTAAGTGGCTGTGTTTTTATTCCGGTTAGGTTATGAAGGGACCTAAGTTAGCCAATGTATTATGAAGATCGGTTTGACCGCGTAAGTAGGTAGAGATTACTCGTATTAAATTTGTGCGAAGTTTCATATGTTTGTGCGACATTCGGCCGTGACATGTTATCATTCTAAAAAATATTGTTAATGTGGCCGTATAATTAATATGCTATTTTGTGGTAAGTTTCATATTTTTGTGCAGCATTGGTTTGAATTGACATAGTGTTCTGGAATTCACTATGTATTAAATTCATTTATAAGACGAAACTTTCGTTTTGGGTCGGTCGTCCATCTCATGTTGGGGACCTTACCATTCCTGATTCCTCTGGAATCATCATCTTTGTCATCGCTATATCCTTCATCTTCTTCTCCTATGCATGTCCATGCATCTCTCCTCTCTCACGCACCACTGTGCTTTTTTTCGCGTTTTACTGATCTATCTTATTCGAGTTCTACGTCCTTATAAACATATACATTGACCACCAATATTGTGCTGTTAAGGCTTATATTTATACCCAGGATCTGGCTTCGGCACCGGCACCGGCACCGGCCACGCACCGGCCGACCGGACCAGCGCCTGTTCATCCCCCTCCGAACATGAAACTTCTTTTATTCCTTTTTCCTCTTCATGTCCTTTCTCCATCTTCCTCTGCTTGTATTTCCATGCATTTTCTAATTTTTTCGGGTGGGAAAACCCTTCCTGGGGGTCCTCAGACACCTATATAATATATACTATCATATATATATATATATATATATATATATATATTATGTATATAATATATAGTATATATATAATATATATATTATATATATATAGATATCAATATATCTTTGTATATATATATATATATTATATATATATATATAGTGATGCAAAAAAAAAAAAAATTAATCGCTTTTTTTTTTGAATTAATCTTCTGTACTTAGTTAACAATATTCATTGTAATGTAATTCATTTAAGTAATATGAAAATACTAAAAGATGCATTCTTTTAAATTACAATTATATGTTCCGACATTAGGATTCACTTTCTTTTAACAAATAAGATATAAAGTTTAGAAAAGTTACTTCACAATTGGTTATAATAATTTTAAATTTAAAAAAAAAAATTAATATTTATATAAGAATCATTTAAAAATAATGAATTACATTATTTTTAAAAAGTAAATAAAAAAGAACGTAGGAAACATTTTTTTTGGGGCTGCGCTGTTTCCCTTCCCCCCACAAAAAAAGAAAAATGTTTAAAAAACCGTTTAAAACCTCTCTCTCTCTCTTCTCTCTCTCTCTTCTCTCTCTATATATATATATAAATTATTATATATATTATATATATATATATTATATATATATATATTATATATATATATATATATATATATATATTAATATTATAATATATATATATATATATATATATAAAGAACATTTATGGGAAGGTAAAGAATTTACTGCCTTCTCTGGGATTGAAACACCGCATGTTGCGAACTGAGGACAATTTACCCGGTGCTTTACGACTGAACTATATCCCCCAACCCATAAAAAGTTGGGTTCAGGAACTGTGGGTTGGGGGATAGCTCAGTCGTAAAGCACCGGGTATATTGTCTTCATTCGCAACATACGGTGGGTTCAATCCCAGAGAAACAGTAAATTCTTTACCTTCCCATAAAATGTTCGTTTCTTTATTTACATCTTATATAATTGCGATTAAAATGCAATATTATAAACATTATTATGATATATATATAAAATATATATATATATATATATATAATATATATAGTATATATATATATATATATATATATATATATATATATATATATATATTATATATATATATAATACTATATATATATATATTAGTTCATGATTATAGCGAAAGTGTCAAAAACACTTACAGTTCTCGAACCGAGTTCAAAAGAAGCGCTGTATGAACAAACACGTTTTTCAAAACAAGTATTTTAAAACATGAAAAATAAAATTTAAAAATAAATATAAAATAAATTTTTAAAAAAAATTAAGAAAAATTCATTTTATTTTTTTTACAAAATGTGAAAGCATTTTTTCCCCATCCTGTATTAAAGAGAAAAAGATTTTATTATAGGGTTGTTGGAGTTATATAATATATTAGAAATAATTTATATATATATATATTATATATAATATATATATATATATATATATATACTATATATATATAGTATATATATATATATATATATATATTATATATATTATAATATATTATATATATATATATATATATATACTATATATATAGGACCTTTCTGTTGTTACGACTCCGTCAGTTTTTTTTTGAATTTTTTTTGGTTTGTAGTTTTTAATAAATTTCTAGTATATGATTCTACTTTTAAATTCACTCGGTAACTCACTTCCTTCAGAAAGATATAGGAACTCTTACGTTTTTCGACAACCGTCAGTTTTAATTTTTTTTTTTTTTTTTATTTACTAATAGTAATACCCAAGGGTAAACCGCAAAATTGGCAGGGAGTCGGGGGTCTCTCGGCCTTCCGGGAAACTAAAGGGTAGGACTATTTCCCCCCCTCCGGAGAGGGTTTCGGACCCCGCTCTTTGGTATTTGGGTGTCGCGGGGGTTCTCCGCCCCTCCCTACGGGGTATGGAAAAACGTCCCCCCCTCAGTCCCCCGTCGGGCTTGAGCCCCCTTAAATTTTTGTTTTTTTTTTGCATTTTGACTAATTTAAGTAATTTTTTTTACCAAACTTATTAGATGTCTTCTCAACTGGCGTTCCACTATGTAATTGGTTTGTTTCTGTAAGTGTCGTTTTACTTTTTTGAGATATTTTAATTTATGAAATTTTTTTTTTTTTTTTACATTTGTGTAATTATTATTTACCGCTGATTCCAAATATATAATTGGTTTTTCTGTAAGTGTCGTATTTTTCGAGATATTTCATTTTTAAAACAATATTTAACAAAATGTGATTTTTTTAAAAATATTTAAAAATATTTCGAACTTTTTAATCATGTCCGTACACTACAAATCATTAGTGTTCCAATTGGATAGTAGGACTCTTCTTAAAAAAGAACCAAGGAAAAAATTAAACAAACTACGGAAGTCGCTAAAACAGAATATGACCTTTGGCTATATATATATTATATATATATAATATATATATATATATATTATATATATAATATATATATATATATATATATATATATATATATATATATATATATATATATATATATATATAATAATATTGTTTGATATAAATGGAAAGCACATCGTTCCTCAATTAACATGCAGGTATTATTCATGATTCGTGTTCAGAGAGGAAGATTGATGACTCAAGTTGATGGGATTTTTTTATTTTTACTTTTAGAGAGAAAAAAAATCTTTAAAAATATGAGAAAAAAACATTTTTATATATTTTCTTTAAATAATAATAAAAAAAAGTTTTACAAACTCTTTTTGTTTTGCTTTTGTGGTGGATTTCTGGAAATATTTGGAAACATTTTTTTCCAAGCAGGATTTAATTCGTTGTTTTGTTGTTTTGAAGGAACGCTCAAGTAGTTAAAAAATTTAGAGAAGAAAATAAACTCGCTTCATCTGGGTTCATTGAGGTGGTAGCCCTGAGTATGACCTAGAATGCCTCCTACTTGTTGAAAGAGTGGGCTTACTAGAGCCCCTACAGTCAACCACGGCTTCAAGGCGATATGAAAACCTCCGCCAGTATGTTTATCTGATAACGTAATTAACCTTGTGGAACTTGCTCGCTAAACTACTGACGAACCAGATGAACACGGTTAGAGTAGATATGAAGATTTTATGTAAGATTAGGCAAGTAAACAAGAAGTGCCTGTAATCTTATAACACCCAACCAAGCTAATATATAAGAAAGACAGAGTCAAATTACGTTTAAAGTGTCAACAGAAGGATCCCAGTTAAAATCTTTTCCGATATGTTGGTAACAAACAATGTGTGTGTGTTGTTATGCCAATTTTGTACACGAAGTACCTACGATCTACCTACTGACAATAAGGTGGCTTTGAAGCCAAAAAAAAAAAAAGAAAAAAAGAATCCGTCTAGTCGAGGTAATTTTGGCAAGAGCCTAAAAATGTTGTCAAAATCGGTGATGTTTAATGAATTCAAATTTAATTTGCTAATGAAGGTTGCCATCAACCTGATACAAATTACCAATATCAAATTCCAAAAATTAACTATTAATAAAAGTAGAGTTTAAAATAACGAAGCTAATTAAATATCAAAGAATTCAATTTTATATTCAGCTAATTGAATAAAAATATTTAAATGTTTCAAATTAGTATTCAAAGGTGATATTTATAACGTTTCAATACTATATTTAATTTTTATTAATACTTAAACTTATTCGAAAAATACTACTACTACTACTACTACTACTACTACTACTACTACTACTACTACTACTACTACTACTACTAATAATAATAATAATAATAATAATAATAATAATAATAATAATAATAATAATAATAATAATAATAATAATAATAATAATAATAATAATAATAATAAAAATAATAATAATAATAATAATAATAATAATAATAATAATAATAATAATAATAATAATAATAATAATAATAATAATAATAATAATAATAATAATAATAATAATATTATAATAATAATATAATAATAATAATAATAATAATAATAATAATAATAATATTATTAAGTTGACAATTAATTTATAATAATAAAAGAAAACGCACAAATGAGTTCTCAACTTATATCTAAATATTAAAGAAATAAAATATTTTATCTTTATCAAGACAGTAATTAACCCGCAAACGAAAATTTATTAAAATTATCGCTCAAGTTGCAACTATCTTAGAATAAAGAATTAACTGTAGGTATTAAGTTGACTAGAATACAATTGTATTCAGTTTCACTTTTACCCTTTTATTTAATATCTTTTTAATTAAAGATATATATAGTGATAGTGAGTTTTCTATTCTTGTGAATCTAATTTATTACTACATAAGCCTTCTTCACTCACCCCTAAAACCTAAAGTTAAAGTTAAAGAGAGAGAGAGAGAGAGAGAGAGAGAGAGAGAGAGAGAGAGAGAGAGAGAGAGAGAGAGAGAGAGAGAGAATCCAAATTATTACAATTTAGGAGGCGTTTTTGAGAGAGAGAGAGAGAGAGAGAGAGAGAGAGAGAGAGAGAGAGAGAGAGAGAGAGAGAGAGAGAGAGAGAGAGAGAGAGAGAGAGAGAGAGAGAGAAGAGAGAGAAAGAGAGAGAGAGAGTAAGATATATATATATATATATATTAGAAATATATATAAAAAATATATATATATATATATATATATATATATATATATATATATATATATATATATATATATATATATAACATATATATATATATATATATATATATATATATATATATATATATATATATATATATATATATATATATATATATATATATATATATATATATATTTTTATTATAACTATAAATACATATTAGTGATGCAGGTAACATCACATGAGCATCCGCACATTATTAAAGATCCGCATCTGCGCTTTGCCCTGCGGATGTTGCGCGGATATTTATTGTCGAGATTTGATAAAGAATTTTATAATAAAAATACTGAAAATGAATCTGAACGCAAACTTTAAATGAGAGACATGTGACTCGACTCAACTGTGTAATGATGACTCCTGATCTCAAAGCATGAAGTTCATAATAATTTGAGTCAACAGAGTCACATGAGATTAAGGATGCCAAAAAAATCAGCACCTCTACAGCTTCTGTCTCCGATGTAATACCATTAATCTCAACGCTAAGGAAGCATTTTGAACCATCTTCAAATGAAAATGATGACGGTTTACAAAACTAGAGCTAGAAAAACGCTTTGGTTCTGTGGAAATTAATGACCTTCATACTATTGTAACTTACTTAGATCCCCGTTATAAAGGCAAGTTTTTGTAACACAATATTAGAACAAGTTAAATCGTCACTTTGTGTTGCAGTTAAAAAACTTCAATCCGAACAGTTTATTAATTCGCCACCCATTAAAAGGAAAAAACTGAAATCTGCAGAACCAACACCTCCTAGAAGTAAATCAATAACAAATTCACTGGAAGAATTTCCACAGTCCAGTAGTGATGAAGAAACACGCGCATTACCAAAAGATGTAGTGCAAATGATTGAAAACTCACCAAGAAAAACGATTAGATCCAAATGATGATTATATCAGTTGGTGGAAAGTTAAGCAAAATGTTTACCCCACGCTTAAGTAAACTTGCAAGGAAATACTTGGAAATACATGGCCTGTCCTCCAACTAGTGTTCCAAGTGAGAGAGTCTTTAGTATTGCTGGGATAATACATGATAAAAAGAGAAATAGACTCTCAGCAGAAAAGGCAGAAAAAAATAATGTTTCTCAAGCACAACCTTCCTATATTTGAATTTGAATACTAGTGCAAAAAGTATATAATCCATTGCAAAATCTCTTTTATTAAGTCGGAGGTTGGGAAAAGAGGTTGGTGGAGTGCATTTGAGTTGGGTCCCCATCCCGTACCCTGGTAACAATTATATTAATAGATTGTAGCTTTCAAATATATTTAGGCATATATATATATATATAAATATATATATATATATATATATATATATATATATATATATATATATATATATATATATATATACATATATATGTATCATATATATATATATATATATATATATATATCAAACATCCGCATCCACGGATGTTAAAATTAAACATCCGTAACCGCATCCTGCATCCGCATCCGCGGATATTAAAAATTTGGCATCTGCTGCATCATAATATATATATATAAATATATATATATATATATCTTTCATACATACATATATATATATATATATATATATATATATATATATATATATATATATATATATATATATATATATATATATATATATATATATATATATATATATATATTAAACAAAGAACATATAGTGGGAAAGTAAAGAATTACTGCTTCTCCCGGGAGTGGAGTAAACCACCGCATGTTGCAAAATGAGGACAATATGCTCGATGCTTTACGACTGAGCTATACTCGGTTGGGGGATAGCTCAGTCGTAAAGCATCGAGCATATTGTCCTCATTTCGCAACATGCGGTGGTTCAATCCCGGAGAAGGCAGTAATTCTTTACCTTCCCACTTTATGTTCTTTGTTTAAGATCTAAATAATAAATTGCGATTATGCAATATTTAACAACTATATATATAACTATATATATATATATATATATTTATATATATATATATATATATATATATATATATATATATATATATATATATATATATATATATATATATATATATATTTATATATATATATATATATATATATATATTACAGATGTCACCACCACTCATATACAGTGACCTATTCAAGGAGGGAGTGTTGTACGTCTCAGAAGTTCACCAACTAACATAAATTACGCAGATGAGCACAGATGCAGGCTTTGAAGTGAGGGAAATTAAATTACGCAGGAAACAGAGGTGGCAGAAAATAAGGAAGCACCGCAGCGAACTAGCCTGGAGTTACCAATATCTACACAAAATCATGTGCAAACACCGCACCCCTTGTGCTACGAGGGCGACGTAAAGGTGGTGGTACGCGAGTGATAAATTCTCTCGAGCAGCTGCCTCTGCGGTACCTATAGAAAAGAGATAAAGTACCAACATTGCGCCGCAAAGAAAGAGGGTCAGTGAAGTGGAAAATTCAGGACAGTTTATAAGCCTTTTGGCTTTTGACTCTACCCTATCCAAAAGCAGGGTGAAACCAGAGCCACCACATATATGAGAACAGTACTCCATACAAGGACGGATGAGGCCCTTGTATAGTTTTAGTAACCGAGAAGAGAAAAAAAAAGTCTCGCAGTCTAAACAGAACTCCCAGTTTCTTTGAGGCCGCCTTAGCAACCTTTGTGATGTGCGGTTTCCAAGACATCTTTTTGTTTATGTTAAGGCTAAGGATGTTTATATTGCCAACAGGAGAGACGAGAGAACCGTCGAAAGAGATAGGAGAGTTAGAAGATGTCTTAGAGAGGGAGATTTGTAGAAGTTGGGTTTTTAAAGAATTGAATTTCACAAGGTTCAGACGACCCCACCCGGAAATTCTATCCAGATCAGCGAGAATAAAATCGAAAAGATTATGACGAGAGGCAATTCTAGAAGTAAAAAAGGGAGCATAATTGAAATGAGTTGAAGAATCAAGGGTCGAGTCATCGACATATGAGTGGATAGAGTTAGATGTGCAGGTGAGAAGATCATTAAAGAAAAATAGGAATAAAGTAGGAATAAGATAGAACCTGAGGAACACCACTATTGACAGAAAAGGAAAAAAAGTCGCACCATCAACAACAGCCGATATTGAATAATTTGAAAGGAAACTAGACATAAGTAAGCAAAGAGAAGGAGGAAGAGGAAAGAGATTTCAGCATAAAAGCCAATAAAAATTGATCTACATCACTCCCGAACTTTTGCAATTCAATTATCAATTAGTTTATTATCTTTTAATTTTTTTATAACAAATTTAATACCTAGTTCATATAAATTGTATATTGTTTTAAAGACAAAATCCTGAGGAGTAAGAATAAGCAAATTATTTTTAATTGTGACATATTTAAGATAACTAAATCAATTATTGAAAAGGAAGAAGTTTTTGGCTTAATTTTACGCAAACTTTTTTCTTTTAAAATATGTGCTTCACACGGTTTTTAAATGCAGATTCATCGCTGACGAAAGATTATAGTTTCACATACCACATTTATGATCGATTATGAAAGTTGGTTTCCGCAATACTTATCGATATATCGATATTTCAACTCTGCTATTATATATTTAACGATTATCGATCCCTTTCTGATCGACTTGTATCTATTTAGATAAAAAAAAATACCTTTTGATTACACTGTGTATATTGCAAGTTTTAAATCGTGTTTTTCTATAAAAAAAAAAGGAAAAAAGTTTGAGTAGCATCAGCTTGTAGGCAAAATTAAACGTGTATGACACTGCTCATTTTTTTATGGCTCATATAGAAAAGACAGTTGAAGGATTAGAATTAAAAGTTATAGATCCAAAATCTAGCCGTCAACAGCTTACGACGGTTCAAGCGATGTTCTAACTTTTACTGGACTTTAATAACAATAAAAAATTTATAAATACCATTCTAGTAGAATTGTCTCTGTACAAACCAGTGAAATTACCATACCTGTGACAGAAACAAGTAGTGATAATTAACGTGGGATCTGAAGAAACCAAGACAATAAGGGCGGAAGCTAAACAGTGGGTAATATTGCTACGAAAAGGTGATAGTCGGGGTTCACTAGCACTTCAATTAAATCCAAATAGACAAAATTAAACATGCAGAAACTCTGTCATGATTTCGGCACAATATACCAGTCAGAAATTTAATTATTGAGTGCGGATACTACAAAAAAAATCCTAAATAATACCTGGAATGGAAGAAGGGTGGTTAATTGCTGAAATAAAGGTTGGGAATTAGTATCTAACTTTTGCCCACTATGGATAAACCAATAAAGTAAAGTTTTCTCCTATACGAATGAGACCAGCGAAGGAAAATAATTTCAATGTTTTCGTTAACTACGTATAAAAAAGACGTAGTTGACACTACCGGAAGGTAACCCATTGTGTGATAAGTACTAAGATGGAAAAGGTAGCTCCCGTTTGAGGAGTAGGAGCTGTCCAAGGCATTTAAGTATTACTTTAAGTTGCAAAAATAAACGATCTCGTAGATGAAGTTCTTAACTTAGCAGACCGGGAGAGCAAAACGAAATTAGTGGGGACATTACGGTCTGAAGTGCAGCTGTTATGATAAAGAAGTGAAGCATGAGCTCGAACTCCGCTTTTCATAGTAGCAATTTTTTGGCCCGAAGAGGGTTACCAGTTTGGCAAATAATGAATAAACAAATTATTCATTATTCACAAATGAATTATAAATACTAAGTAAAAAGATACATAATATAAATGGGTTTCAGACCACAAAAGAATATTTCCAGAAAGGAAACGCGAAACCATTGAAAAAAGTTCTCAAACTTTTCTGGTGAAATATGATATCGAATATCTTGTTGCAAACTTGATATAATAAATTAGTCCCATAGAAAATGAGTGCAAGAATAGGAGGGCGTTAGATAATCAGCAAGCGTAGAAATTATTTTACACCAGTTTTAATTCTAGTTTAATGGACACGAGCAAAGTAATTAGGATTTAAACGCGAGATAATGATACGATGAATCTACTAAAATAGAAAAATATTCAAACATATAAAAATAAGCTCATAAAATGGTTCATACGTTTGTTCAATGTATAATCGAAAATTCTTTACCCGCAAATGAGACGAATGATACATTTATGGTTAACTTACAATAAGTAATTCAATTTTTACAGTAAAATAGATCTCGGTGATTGAGTTGTTTCGTATATGGATCTTCGTGTATACTCCATAGATCATCTAAATAACTCTGAACTTAGAAGGACATAATACGCGTAGCTAACCTAAATGTGATCGAGCCACGATGAGTAAATGTACCAACTTAAAGTGCTATATAAATTGCGTAATGTATGTCAAGTAAATTTATAACCTCATTATAATAATGAATAAAACGATATCATTACTGTTGTCGTGTAAATAGCTTTTTTTTTTTCGCGATGGAGGGTTAAGTATGATTTTTTTCACGTCATTACAGAATTAAATCCTCCTGAGATGTTTTTTCACTCGTTTTAGCATTCTCGCTTTTATCAGATATTCTTAGGTGCGTAGAACATTAGTTTCGTTGATTACTAAATAGTGTTGGTTTTTTCAATTGTAAATTCTATTTTTTGATACCCACCGCGACAATTTTAGCGCACTGAAATTTATTCTTAGTATCAAATTCACATAACGAATTGATAAAACACACTAAAATAGAAGTAAATACAACAACAATAACTTTACTCACTTCACAAATGAAGACTTATACAGTACTAAGTATAGTAAGATATATGCTTAATAATATATATATAATTATTATTAGTATCGTCTAGGAAAAAATGAACAAAAAGATCACATATAATATAATATGGGGAGTTATTCTAAAGTTTTTTGAAACACAGGAGGTAATGAATTGATAAAGTACGACTTATGGAATATTAATATGTAGTAATAGATATAACAAACTATTTTCTATCTCTATATATTAATTTATATATTAAGTGAATAGTGCACTATTCATTATTGAGGCCTCTTATTTTATTATTAATATATAGAGGTGTGATTATCATATAGAAACCTATTATAGAGACGACCTAGACTGCTTTTATACTTTTTCAGAGATTTAAAATTATCTCATTGTATATCTACAGTAATAAATAATAATGAGTATAATATTTTTCCAGTAATATTTGATATTACAAGTGTAAAAAGATAGTTATAGGTATGATCTTATTCCGTGAAGAATATATATACTACTATATGGATGCACTTAATAGGTGGTATATAACTGGTTGAAGGAGATAAAAATAGTATTAGGTTATTTAGAGGAACATTATTTTATCAGATAAATACGGGATTCAAATTATATATATATATGCGTACACTAAATAGAAGAAATTAACAGAGTAGATATATTTAACTACATTTATAGTGAAAAGTTTGATAACTGTGTTATAGATATATAGTAATAATATATAAGTTAAGTATTATTAATATTATATATTTTGAGTGGCGTAAATAGTTTTATATTAGGCTAGATATAGCTATTAATATAATAGTGATAAAATATATTGATATAGGTGAAATATAGCTAATGGTACTTATTAATTTGAGAGCACTAGTTTAGCGAACCATAATTACCTGACTCTAAGCTATGTATATATATATAACATTAGGTGGAAACATTTAATGATAGACATTTTTACGAATTTATGCAAAAATTCTGAGTAGTACTTGGATATGTTTTGTATTAAATTTCGGGGATAGGGTTATTTGGCTATATACTGGATACATGTCGAGCAATAATCAGTTAATCAAGTAATTTCGAGATATCAAAAGAAATCTTATGTTTGCACGTTGAACATTTCCAATTGGGTGAGGCAAGATTATAGAGCTAGTAATCATAGATTATCCGGAGGATAATTCCTGAGTATGGAATATAGTATAACAGGTGACCTTAAATCATATGTCTTATATAGCTGGGCTCTTTGAAATACGAGGTTAAAGAGGTGGTCTCAGAGAACTGTAGGGAGGAGCT
Source organism: Trachelipus rathkii (assembly GCA_015478945.1). Lineage (NCBI taxonomy): Eukaryota > Metazoa > Arthropoda > Malacostraca > Isopoda > Trachelipodidae > Trachelipus > Trachelipus rathkii. The sequence goes on along the minus strand of JABUQX010124609.1, from coordinate 18,546 downwards.
AAAGGTGAATTGAGGCTTATTTTGAAGAGGATTTTGTAGTTACTAGTTAAGGAAAAATATAGACTATAGACACTTGAGCGTTATAGTTAATTATGCCTATATGTACTTTTATGTGTTTCGAATAATATTACTTTGTTTTATCTTAGTATGATAGTATTTATTTTATTAAGTAGTGATCCTTGTAATCTTAGAGGTATATTAGAATCACCTAATAGGTATGCTAATATTAAGTAATAAGTTTATGTGAAGTATGGTAATTAATGCTTACTAAGAGTTACTAATAATTTTTATATATATTATTTTAACATATAATTCACAAGATATATATTGAAGCAAATGAGTCAAAAATGAGAGAGAAAAATATTTAAGTAAACAAGATATCTACTCTTACATATATTATAGTATTTAGATTTGATTATGGTTAATATGTTAGTTATTAATATAATATATGATATATTATAGAGACAGTATTTTTTAAATAATAAGAGTTAGTTCAATACTCAAAGGATTGATCACATATATATATGCTAGTGAGGTAGGTATGGTGTTAGGGTTTTTAAATTATGATATTGTAAATATATCAATAAATTATAAGAGGATATACTATGTCTGGTTATATAGTTATAATATAGACGCTTGCTAGTTAAAAATTAATGTATTTACAGAAGGTATTAGAGTCATTTGTATGTTTTACTTATTATAGATATTAATTAGATTAGTTAAACATATAGTAACTATCGGGTATAAAGCAATAGTATAGGTAATGTGTTATTAGTATACTCTCTAGCAATCTATATCTAGCTATTTATTTGTGATTAAATGGTAATATATTGCGGGTAAATGTATAGTGTGAAATGAAGATAATTTAAAAGAGTAGTATTATATGGAATGCTCTATACTATATTAGTGCAGTGAATAACGCGATGTTATAGTTAATCTTGTATTATACGTATGTAGATTAATGTGAAGAGAGTTGATATTCGGTGTCTACCTATTATATGTAGGTATATATATATATCATTTCAGTAAAATAATCTGCAATAAGTTTAATATACTATTATACTATTATATTACTAAATATCATTATATATCTATTATGATCAGTATTTATTATCATGAATATATATTATTCATATTCCTATTATATTTGTGTCCCTAACAACATTGATTGATTGCATCGGTGTTTTTATGTTGTACTGTAATGTAAATCTTAATACTTGAAAGATAATATATATATAGTAGTGTATATATTATAATCAGTGTAATACAACTTATATATATTTTATATATATATATCTATATGGTTAGTTAGCTATATATATTAGTTTATACTTTATATATATAATTATTATTATAAGATTATTTATATTATATATATATAGGCACTAATGATGCGTTATATATATACTATACATATTATATATATTAATTAAGATAATATATATATAAAAAGGGAATATAAATATATTATTATATATTAATTATATATATATAATATATATTAATATAATCATATATATATTAATATATTTATTATAATATATATATATATATATAATATATAAGTAATAATTAATGCAAGTTCGTCGTCACTTTATCTCTGAGGGAACACTTTCACTTTCCACGGCGGCCCTTTGATCTTTGATAACGCGGCGTGTTTATTGATAACGGAGAAAAGTAATTACATTATTTTTTTTTTATATATTATATTATTATTATTATTATTATTATTATAATATTATATTATTATATATTATATATTATTTAATTTATTATTATTATTATATTTTATTATTATTATTATTATTATTATTATATTATTATTATATTATTATTATTATTATTATATTATTATATTAATTATTTATTATTTATTATTATTATAATTATTATTATTATTATTATTATTATTAATTATTAATTTTATTATTATTATTATTATTTAAATTATTATTATTATTATTGTGCTACTGGTTCTCCCGAACCAGCATCTACCTCCTGTTCTACTTCATTTTCACTACTCTGATTGTCCATTCTAAATTACTATGTTTATTTCTTTAATTTATAACTAATGTATCTGTAAACTATGAATGTTGGGAATGGGGCCCACACACACCCTCCTACTAAAGAGTCAAATATAGGGTGTAGACAAGTTAATGTTAGATAATAGAAGTTAAAGTGATGGTTTATGTATGGTTTATTATATATTAATATATATAATCATTATAATTAGGAAAAGAATTTATGATAATACATATATGAAAAAGGTGTTGTGTGTAATAATAGTGTTTGATGATAGTAATCGGGAGATATCGCTCCTAGTATATGGTAGATTATCAAAAAAAAGTTGGAATTGAGTATAAAATAGAGTTTAGGTAGTACATCAAGAGCGTGTGAGGGCATTCCACGCTGTGGTGGTTCCGTGCCAGTTCGGCATAGTATACAGCAATTGGTGCAATTATTACAGAGAAGGACCGGAAGATTGGTGCGAATTCTAGAGAGATAGTTAGAGAATAGCGGTGGTGTGCTGTGACTCTTGAGTAGAAGGGTGATAGGATAGTTCGAGTTATAGACTCGCGGAGACTTGTCGACGTGCGGACTCTATAAAAAGTTATGCCGATCTCTTTTGTATCACCCGCACCTTTTTTAAAAATGAAGGTATATGAGTATACTCATATACTTAAGATTATTATTTTTGGTTATACATATAAATAGAATAGTATAGTTTCACTTGTTCATAATAGTTTAATAATGTAATTCACTAATTAATGAGCAAGTGATTCTTTTAGTATAAGATCGTATATGTGTTGTATCAACGAGATGAAGTATTCACTTCCAAAAATCTCAATGATCGCTCTATCATGGTACGCAGATGTTACTAAAGTTAACTTTTAGACTTTCTCTATATACGAGTGTTAAATGAGCGATTACCTCGTCACGAGCTAGTAAATTCTTTACATTTAATTTTACTGTACATTTCTCTAGCTTTATTTAATACTACTGAGAGGCAATACATTTAATATCATAATCTTTGATGTGGAAAACCGTCTAATATATTCTTATAATATTATTATATGGATCTTTTACATTTTGTTATTCAGTACATTGTGATTCTGAAAATTTCATTGGCAATCATATAATGTAGTGCCATGTATCTGAGTTGATGACTATTATTTGATTATATATATTTAATATTAATATATTATAATATATATATATATATATATATTAATATAAGTATAGTTTTATTGAAAAATTCAATTCATATACTATTATTGACTATACTATCATAATATACACTATTATAATCCATGATGAAATATTAATATTATAACATATATTAAATTGTTATTTAATTTTTAATTAAATTTTTTCATGTTTAATTTAATAAATATTTTATATTATAAATACATATTATAGTTATTTTATATATATACACATATAATGTAGTTAGTAAGAGTTAATACACTTATTCGCTAGATAATTGTAACTATCTATATTATATATACTATATAATGTATACTTACATAGTACTCATATTATTTTCTATTTTGTATATATATATTAATATTATATATAGGGATATATCTATATATAATATTATCATATATTCATTATTATATAATAATTAGATATATAAATATATACGGTATATTATTATATATATATATATATATATATATTGTATATTAATATATTAATATATATCATAATATATATAATATAATATATATATATTATATATTATATATTAATATACTATATATAACTAATATATATATAATATATATTATAATTAATATATTAATATATATATATTATATATATATATATATAATAATACTAATATTTAATTAATTACTATATATATAATATATATATATACATGGTATTATGATTACTATATATTGAGTTATATATCTGTATTATATTGTATATATATATATATATATAATTATACTCAATATATATTAGAGTAGGTATTATAGTATAATTATATTAATATTATTCAGTATATATAGTAGTAATATAAATATTATTATTATACCTATATATTATATATATTACTATATATTAATATATATATCAATATATAATATAATATATTATATATATATTATATATATATATATTCTATCTTATATATCGGGTTTTATACTATTATTATCATATATTTTGTTTATATTAATATAAAATTAATAATAGGTGATATGTATGTAAATGTATATGTATAACCTATATAATATATATTAATATATTATATATATATTATATATTATATATATATATATATATTATAATACTATATATATAATACTATACTATACTATAACATTTATATATAATATTAATACTATCTAATTAGCTAAACATGTTTAATTATAATATATCTATATATGCTATTTTATATATATATATATATATTAATAATATTATAATAATTATATATAATATTTATAAGTATATTATATAAGATATTATTACATATTAACTATATATATATTTATAGTTTATCTATTATAATATATAAGCTACGAGCTGATATACGTAGCATTAGTATCGACTCATGCAGGCGTCGAGGCTTTCATGGATTCTACTACAAGGTTTTTGAATACTGAGTAAATTAAGATACTTTCTTATGGAGGTGATATGAGGGTGGTCAAAATATTTCTAGAAGGGAGGCAAAATGATTTAGGTGAGGACCTAAATTAGCAAGTTTGTTGGTGAGGAGACTGCTGGAATATGTGTGAAAGATTTGTGTAAAAACAGATTTTTCCTTCAGCATTGCAGATACTATATTTGTTGACTTGTTATCATAAAATAAATACACCTCTCTCCTAGCTCTTCATGCTGCTCTGCTGCTGTAGAACGAATATTTAGTATCGGTGGCACGATTATGAATTATTGAAGAGGCAAATGAGGTAGCCTTTAACTCTATTTAATTTGATGAAAATTTGTTACAAGTCCTCGTGATATATATGAATTCTCCTTTGTCATTCTGAAGAAAGATATTAGAGAGTGACGTTAAAGAGTGTAATATTGAGATTGAGAGCGTAAAATATTCATCTATTTTTCAAATAATACAATATTTATAATTACTTTTGGTAAGGATATACTCTATATTATACTTTACATTATTCAAAACTCTTATTTAGATTGAAGTCTGCACTCTCTCATCTAATATAGTTACTCGGATATAAGATCAGCTCTCAAACTCGTGCAGACGATTGCGACGTGCGGACCGTGCGTACCGTTGCGGTACGTGCGTACCAGTGGGAATAGTCGGAGTACTATGTACGGAGTAGAGAACTTTGACGATAGCTAGGCAAGGTTATATGAAATAAGTCGACTAGGTGCGAAGCTAGAAGCCCCTACTGCCGGACTACAGTATTGCCTATTGTCTAAGTAGTGACTGATAAAAGCTAGTGTCAGGCTAGTTAGACACAATAACCCCTCTCAACTGAGCCCGGCGTTACCGCACTTATCATGAATAAACTACTAGTTTAACACTAAATCAACACTACCTCACTACCTACCTATCACTATTACACATTAATCATATAACTCATATATATTAATTATATATATACTATAATAACACTATTTATATTTTTACATTTTTATTATATATTATTATAGGTATTTATATATATAATTATACATATATTAGAGTTAGTTAATAAATAATATATATTCAATAAATTAGGCTTATCGTATCGGGCTATAATTTGAAGGTGATAGACGACGGCTACTAAATTAACCATACTATCGTAAGAGGTAGATCAGCCTGTGTCCCACTAAAATCATATGTTCGTGAAATTGGGACTAAAATTTGGATAGCGGATATCCGGATCCTCGCGCCTTTCTGAAAAGTGTCGTGAAGTCACGAGGAATACTAAGCAGTATATTTCCGGCAATCGTCATCGGGTTGACTGGGTTTGTAATTATATTGTAATAAATAAAATATATAACATGTTATATAGAACCATAAGATCGTGAATATATCGGGAACCCCCAGAAGGTGAGGGGAGTTCCCTTAATTCAGTAAAATGATCCGAAAGCAATAAGAAAGAGTCCGTATTGGAGAAATAGAGAAGAATGAAAGTTGGAGAAGGAGTCTGAGTCAATGAGTCGGAGTCAGTAACTACCGGCACCCGGTGCTGGACTCCGGTTGGTGCTGAGTTAAATAAACTGTGATTCAGGGGTCTGTAGAATTTCGAAAATAAGGTATTAAAGAAAAATCTAGATATGAAAAATTTCTTGCATTCTTTTTATGTTGTATAACTTTCAAATTCTTATATTAGCAGGACGTTTTTACAATACTCATAAGCAGCTAACTACAAATCAAGTAAATCAGACTGTGAGTCGCTCACCTTTCTGTGATATTTGATCTATGATCTATGTATACTAATAGCGTAACTGGTTACAACAAATTAAAATTTTTTTCTAGAGAATGGTAAATAGTTTATTCGTACCTGACTCTATAAGCAGTATAAATCGTAATGTAAACCTAATATCTAGTATGTTACTTATGATCTATATTTGATTCTTAAATTGATCTTCAATTGATCTTCATTTAAAATTTGATATTTTTTGTCTAAAAATATGTTATCAGTTTTAATACCTATTTTAATACAGTAATCATGATAATATATATCAGTCCATCTACATTATACAGTATACAACATAATCTACTACTGTCCTATATACCTTTAGATATCCTATTATAACTATTTGATATCTATATGATTCAACGTGATTCTCAAGTTAATTTTTTACTAATATTTTTATATAGTTTTATATAATCCTTAAAGCATATAAAATCAGACCTATTCCACAGCAACCCTCTTGTCCATATATTACTATATCCATGTATTTCAGCTGAATCTAAATTGATATATTGTCTATAGTTTGAATTTATAAGTATCATAACTTTATGAAGTAAATTGTCATGTTTACATACCAAAGCAGTAATCAGTAAAATAATTCAAGCAATCAAACCACACAATCCTATACTACTTTTCAACCAATCGATCTATTTGGGAAACAATTGATTATTTGAAAGTTAGTCATATTTTTGAGTAATAAATTGTCATAATTTTTACATACCTTAAAATCAGTAAAATTCAGTAAATCAGATAAATCAAGTAACCAGCCACCCCACTCTTCATTAACCATCAGCCATGACTTTAAGATGCTAATTGATTGAGAGTCAATTTTGGTTAATAACATAAAATACAAAATTTTTTTTTATTTTTTTAATATTTTATTTTTATCTCCTTTAAACATTTTTTAAATCTCAATTTTTAATGCTTTTCAAGCGTATTCATAACTTAAAGATTATGCGTATTAACTTACACCCTAGATGTCAGATAATGTAATAAGTAAATCATGACCACTTTGCTCTAATCACACTCCGAGCTACGCCCAGGATTTTACTGATTCTATTGATATAAATGATTCAAGCACATTTCGATGTTAATCATATTTTGGAAAAAATATATATAACATAGAGGAATATAACAATTCTTTATACTTGATAAATGATATATATATGATTAACTTAAGTAAATCAAAGTTTTCACATTAATAAAGCTTACATAGCATCATCCGAGCTAAGATATATAATGCACAATCGTGAGACAAAACCTATACACATCTTAAGTCATAGAGTAAAATGAGTTACGGTTAACAAAAGTTCCCACACTATAACTAACAGTAAAGTTAAACACTACCTAAATTAGCAACTCAAAAAACGTACCTATTCACACTTTGTCAAGCATATCTCTAACATAAACCGTAGTTTAATTTTATTACAATAATCATGATTATTATATATTCAAAAAATATTATGCAATAACATATGGGGTATAATTTACTAATATATTATATTAATATTAACTGTGAGATCAAAGTATGATAATAATACGCTAATGGTAATAAAGTTTTCTACCTCACCCATCAATAAAGCTAACAGCATTCTATAATACCTGAACTAAGAAAATAATGTCAACGACAAACTTAACAAAACTTACGCACAAATAAACTGTTAACATTAACAAAGTGATTTTTAGCCTTAACAACAGTAATAATACTTTTACAAATGATGCAAAAAGTAACTTATTCATACTTTTTATTAAAGATTATATTTTATTCTACTAACAAAACAATGGATATCATGTTATACTTACAGTAATATTTTTAACATAATATTTTAACTCTTTACATATTGTCTAATTATCATACATACAACGAATATATTGCTAACGAACCAGGTTTATATTTTACACATTAACATTGTAATATTTACCAAAATTTTTTACAATAACCTTACCTAACTATCACATTCCCCAACAAAATTTTTTTTTATAAACATAAGTTGTATCAAACATAAACATACAATAAAAATAAGTGTTTTTGAAATTATAAAATATATCTTTGGGAAACAGTGGTATATAGTTTACCCAATCCTAAAGCAGTAAATTCAGTAAATCAGTAAATAATACCACTACCCGTCCCTCTACCCCTCAGACACGACCTATCTATAGACTTCTTTTAGAATCTATTAGATCTCTAGGTTCATTTTCGAGTATTCTAAGTTCGTATACACGAGAATAGCCTCAATAATATAAGTTTACTTATATATATATTTATAGCGTAGTAGCTGTAACCAACTGAAATTATGTGCTAACGACTTAACATGGAGTTTTTCCACATTAGACTTAAAGTGCTAACATAGTAATCAGTACTAGAACTAAGTGAATTTAATATGTACTCATGAAAACCTATCCCAGTCTCTTACGCACGAAAAAATCACTACTAACATTAAAAAGTAAAGTATTTGTGGAAAGATCACTGACTTCTCACATGAGCGTACAATAAACGTAACTTTCTCTACTTTTTTAAACCCAATCATCTCTACATATCATAATATTAATTTGTAAATCAATTAAATGTCGTAAACGATACTGCCTCATAACACACTAGAGATTGATCATAACATGACAATATGAATAGAAAAGGTAACACTTTTTTTTTACCATAAATAAAATAAAATTTTAAATTCATTATCACCACCTTTACCATACTATATCATATCTACTAACTAAGAATAAATAAAGTTTATCCACACATCAAACATATACAACTAAGTTTATCCAAACATAACTAACAAGTTTCTTTGAATATAAAAAACTGATTTTAAATATATTTAATGCATAATTTACAGTAATAATAATCAACCACATGACTCTATAACTCTCACTCTTCACACATTACAAATCACCTTATCCATGATCCACTGAATCTATATACTGATTTAATAGTCATATAATGTTCGATTATTTAATTTATTAAATAAAAAAAAAACAAACAAAATAAGTTCTTTATACACTGACCAAACGAATTAATATGCTAAACGTAACCAAGTTTTAGGCATCAAATATAAAGTGGAGGGATTCAAACGGTTACAATAAGGGCACAGCCAAAGGGCTGTATCCCTTAACCGCTTACAACCGTCACCTTCGGTACCGAGAGGGTTTCTTTCTAAGTCATCAGTCTCACTGCGCAAGTGATTTGCTCAGAATAGTTACTTCTTACAGGTTCGCCAATCGCTTCTGTATGATTAGCGCTTGTATTGCAAACCTATCAGTTTGCTCTATAGTAAAGCTTGAGATTGTTTAACACTTATTGTTAATGTCTACAGTTTATTAACTATTAACGCTTAATGTATGCCAGGTATGATGCTGGTAATACTATAACTTATCATATTTTTGTAGTTCAGGAAATTATAATAATAGTTAGCTAGTTTTATTTGTTGATTCTGCCATGAATCGCATAATGGATTATTTTATATGGGGGGGTTGATCAGGTTAAAGAATTTTAGCTGATGTGATCCACTAGTTTTATATCATAGTTCAAAATTAGAATGTTAATATTGATATGCAAGACATCTTATGATAAATGTAAATATCAATCTCCATAGTTCAAGAATGCTGTATATCTATTTGATAGTATTGGACAAATTGTTTTAAGGTAATTTGTGTTAGTAACTACATGCTGCTTTATACTGGCTTTGCATTTGAATGGGATTGAAAAGTCGTAGTGAACGGTTGATGATTTGAGTGCACTGTATGATTGAGAGTGACTTAGGTAAGATCAATTTATTCATTCATATATAGGTTCATAATGTTAATTAGTCATATATTTTCGTATTAAGATCTCTGATGATGTAGTCATCTTAATTGAGGTTTTCATACCTTTGCAAGTGTTAGAATTTAAGTTATTAAGGTTATGTTCTAATTTTGGTTCGCGTATTTCTTGTATAAATATTACTTATGAATAAAAAATATGTGAAATATATATAACAAGTTTGTTACAGAAATGATAAGTTTCGTAAAATATTACTGGTGTTACATGACGATGATGTGTTAGACCAACGCGAGCATGGTTAAGGTTTAAAGTTCTTATTTTATTTTAGATGAATCATGTTAGGTTTGCTCGAGAAATTTGCTAATGGTCTAACGATTCTATTCATAGTCTTAATTATGAATGTATATATATTATCGATATGAGTGACATTTGTGAATGAACTAATCTCAGCTTATTAGTAATCATGCGATGTGGTATCTTTGATAGTTGGTCACTTTATGTTAAGAGATTTTGTTAGACTAGTACTGGCCTCTTTATGCTCACTGTGCTTATAATGTTGAAAAAAGTTGGTGATATAATTGAGTATTTTGTATGTCTGTTAGCTTACTTTACTCTTATTGATAAGTTTGTGAATTTATGTGGAATTGTTAAGATTATTATTCATGTCTGTTGATAGGCCATGTTAGACTTGATACGGATATTTTGTATCATTATTCATTCTTTTATTATCCGTTCATAGATATAGTTCGCTTTGTATTGTGTTATTGCAATAATCTTTGTTTACGTCACAATATGCAATAGTATTTCGTTGGTTTGGTATGATAATTAGTGTAAGGGTTAGAATAAACTGTGGTTAAAATATGAGTTCCTCATGTTAAGGTATATAGTATACCAATGATACTGTAAAGATACATCTGAGAAGTGTGACAGGTTACGTTCTGTAATTTATAATGTTTAGATAGTACTTTACTGCTGTTAATTGGGAACTTTTTAATCGTTTAACTGATATTCGAGCGTAAAGTAATCGCCTGGTTGTCGTTTGTACGGTATTTATAATTCTAGTTCTGGTAAGATACTGCTAGCTTAATTGATGCTAAAACTTTTGTATACGATATAGCCTATATTGTTCGTAGTCTAGTGGATAAAAAAGCTTATTTATATATGTTATGTTTATCCAAAATGATTACTCCAAATTAATGACATGTAATCAATAGTTCTAAATTGATTCATTAGGAAGGGTCGGTGCTGAGGGACGTAAGGGACATGATAGGTTTAGATTTACTGATTTATTGATTTCGGGTATGTAAAATTTGTGTCAATGAGTGAGTAGTGATATATATATATATTTACATATATTTTATATCTACATACTATATACTAATATAATATATAACATATAGTATATATATTATTATTTATATATTATTATATATATATATATATATCATTATATAATATATGTATATTAATATATAATTTTTATATTTATAATAATTATATATTATATATATATATATATAAATATCATATATATATATATATATATATATTAATATATAATATATATATATACTATATATATCTAAATATATATAAATAATATACTATATATATTTAATATTATATATTATAATATTTATATTATTATCAAAGTAAACTTATAACTTTAAAGAACGTAGATTTTTATATTTTCTCAAGAATAAACAATAATTCAATAACTAAAATACTTACTAAAAAAACAGGATAAATCTACCGAATCGAAAAATGACATGCGATGCGAGCCACCCATTTCAAAAGGCTTGATTCAATTCTACTCTTTTTCTTCTGAATTCACTGCTGTTTTTTTTCACTTTGAACAAGCAATTGGTCTTTAAAATATAGTCCTCTAGCACTTAGAACATGCCATTTTCTACATTTTCTTTTATCGTGTTGTTAAAGTGGTATAATGAATTTCGTCTATAAATGCTCTTCTTAATTGAGAAGGCTTCTATTGATTTAGACAAAACAAAACCGTGCATTTTCTTTTTATCTCTGATTTTCCAGTTTTCTCATAGCAGTCAAGACAAAAGTTTTCCATTTGTAATCGGTTGCTGGCTCGCAAAGTATTTTGTGAGTGTTCTGAACAGACGTCCACTCCATGAGGGTCTTCGAAGGTTACTTCCATGGTGGCAATGGCGTAATATTCGTCAAAGTACTGTAGCACTTGAAGACGTATTTCTGGTATTTCTTACCGTTAGAGGTCGATGATTATTTTCTGGATAGGGCTATAATTTTTCAATCTCGCAGGACCTGAGTATCCTTTTTTTCTTAACAAAAGTTTAAAATATCTAACTATCGTACGAGCACTATTTCAGTTTTTGACAAAGAAGAGGACTGTAATTCCAACATTATAAAACAGATTAATTTTCTGTGCTAGAATAAAGCTTACAATTTAAGGAAGAAAGAGCACTGAAGCCCACTGCAATGGAAACTGCCAGGATCAAAAGGACATATGATTGGCTATTCTTCATTAATTCAAAATCGACTGCACGTTTAGTGATTTTATTATCAAAGTTCGGAGATGCTGACTCAGATCTTCCAGAGACACTGACCTTTGAGTTGTTGACTACTGAAATTGACGACGCTCGCGGTCTTTTCAGTTACTATTATAGAATCTCTAGAACATATATCATATATATTATATATCTGCGGATATACTGAATGATATTAAATATTAATAAGCATAATATAATAATAAGTATATATACTATATACTTAGTATATATATACTTATCTTTATATATTATTATGTCATATTTTTATATATATATATTATATCTTAATATTATAATATATATATATATAGTATCAGTTACTCATTTATTACCTGATGCTCCTTTTAGATATATATATACATATATATATATTATATATATATACTATATATACCTATATATATTATATGATAATATAAAATAATATATATATATATTAAAACACTATATAATCTTATTATATATTATATAAGTTATGAATATATGATTATATATAATTATTCACTCATATATATATTATATAATGATATATCTCTATATACAACTCGTATTGATATAGTAAGTATCCGAATTTTTTAAATTTGAATCTAAAGGCCTCACACTTGTGCACCGCACCACACACCTACATATAAATTCTGTGGGGCCAAAAGCTTCGCACCGCGCACCGCACCCGCAACTACTTCTACGCGCACGGTGCGTTTTCTGCCAACCTAATACATATATATTATAAATATAACTATTACCTTATATTTCAGTTATTAACTGTACTTTTATATTAGGTTAATATCTATATATATCATTATATATATTATTAATCATATATATATATTATATAGGTATAATAGTTCATATCACATAGTAATATATACTACATATAATAATATATTTATAATTATATATCTATTTGCGCATATTTATTATTCACGATTATATTATACTTATTATCAATTGTTATATTACGTGGTAGTGTAGTCCTCAACTATTAGTATATATGATATATATATATAATTAGATACTTGAGTTACTGTATTATATAATAGTGTTATAATAGTCATATATATTATATATAGCTGTATATATATATCATATATCAAGTATATATAATATACTTTTATATAACTAATTATATACATTATATGTTAGGTTATACCTAAGTTATTACTATTATATCTATATTTTATTATAATATTATATTAATATAAGTAATTTACTATATTTATAATATATATTAATATATATTATATAAGAATCTCCAAATATAATATCAGTATTATATTAGATATATATTATCATATATAATATTTCATATATATAATATAAGTATATACTATAATATATATATTACATCTATTATTACGTTATATAGACGTATACTATATAATCTCATATATATACTTAACTAATGTTGATACTATATATATGGAGGATTTATTATATTTCATATATATTATATATATGTTTACTTATATATGTATAAATATTATACTTAGATATGTATACAACGGCTATATATAGTTATATATATTAGTATATAGTGACTATCATACCAATCAAGAAAATTATGCTATACTATATATAAAGAAAAGATAAATATAATACATTTATCTTATATATCGTATGAGTATATAAATAATTATAACTATTATATTATATATAACTTAATATATAATATGTTTAAATATATTAATATATTCTAATGATATATTATATAATATATAGTATATATATAAGATATATATTCTACATAATTTATATAATATATATATATTATATATATAATAATATATATATTACAATTGGTTTTCAAGTTTCTCTCTCTAAGGTTACTACCGGCTCATTCATATACTTAAACGAAACCAATTAAAAATTATCTCTCTCACCCGATAAATTGTTAAACTTTATGCTTTCTCCTGCAACATTTCATTTGTACAGCATCTCTCGAGCATAATTCTATTACATTTTATTCTTTTGCCTTTGAAACATTTCCTTTAAATATGAAAATTTAGTCGGTCACATAACATATAAATAAAAATTAGGTAACTAGACAACGTTTAATCATTCTTATTCAATAATGTACAATATTAAGCAAATTATTATTCAATAAATGAAAACTTAATTAATAATTAAAGTGAATAATTAGAAAATATAATAATAATAATAATATATATACATATATATAATAATACTAATAATAAAATAATATAAATAACTATAATAGATAATAATAATAAATAATAATAATAATAATTAATACTCACACCTTGTTAATGAATATAAATTGAATAAAATCATCCTCAAAAATAATAATAAATATATACTAATCGTAATATCTTAATTAATAATCATAATTAATAATAATTAAATAATAATATATAATTTATCGAATAATATAATATAATTAATAAATCGATTTTTTAGTAACAATAAATTATAATAATAGTAATAATATATCGATATATTAATAATAATAATCTATAATAATAAAAAATAAAAAAAATTCCTAGATAATAATAATAAAAAAAATAACAAAAACAAAAATGGAAATAATAATATATAAAAATATATATAAATAAATAATAATAATTAATAATAAATATAAAAAATAATAAATAGATAATAATAATAATATAATTAATAATAAATTAACATA
Source organism: Trachelipus rathkii (assembly GCA_015478945.1). Lineage (NCBI taxonomy): Eukaryota > Metazoa > Arthropoda > Malacostraca > Isopoda > Trachelipodidae > Trachelipus > Trachelipus rathkii. Next base: position 3,210 of record JABUQX010124609.1, on the reverse strand, counting down.
ATATAATAATAATACCAATTATAAATTAATAATAATATATAAATAATAATTAAAGATTGATTATTATTAGAAATCATATGAATATATTAATAATAATTAAGAATTACATAATAATTAATAATAATAATTATCATACAAAATAATAATAATAATAATAATGTAATAATAATAATAATAATAATAATTAATAATAATAATAATAATAATAATAATAATAATTAATAATAATGTGAAATAATGAGATTAAATAAATAATTATATTAATAGATAATAATAATAATGAATAATAATCAATATAAAATAAGTTATTAATACTTGTGATATAAAATTAATTCAACAGCCAGTAAAACAATTTGAATCGAAACGACTCTCTTGCAGACTTGTGGAAAGAATGATATTATTATCTTGATTTTCTTATATATTTTTACTTAAATTTTTATAATAAAACAATGGTTTATCGCTTTCGACGCCTAACCAGAATGACTCGCCCCTACCCCGCATCCCGCATCCCGCAGCACCGCCGCTCTGGTTATAAATAATATATTATATTTATAACTATATGAGTTATATTAATATAACTATATATTATATATATATATACTCTTATATATATACTTATCATATTATATATATATATTACTTAATAATATATGTATATACTATATAGTATACTATTTATATTATATATCATTCTCTTCTTTATTTTATATATATAACTGTAGTGAATAATGGGATATTATGGTACTCTATATAAGTACTAATTATATATATATATATAAGAAAAAGTATTAAGATACATATCTTTTCTATTACTATATATTCATATAATTAATATATTATATATATAAATATAACTATTATATATATATAAAGTATATTATATGTTAAATATACTATAAAGTCTAAACAGACTATAAAATACTAATAATATAATATATATATATACTAAATAAATGTTTTTCTTCTCAAAAATGTAAAAGGTCCAAGGTCCATATATTGTATGTATATATAATATTCTATAATTATATATATTATAGTAAATATATCAAATACGTATATATAAAACATATACGTTCGTATTTAATAATATATAGGTGAGGTGAGTATATATATTTCTTTATAATTTAATATATATAATTCAAAAATAATATATATAATCTATATATATATTATTATATATATATCTTATCTATTATATAATATATATTATACATATATATATACTTAAACAGTGTAGATCATAAATTAGATAATATTTTAGATTTATTCTTATTAGTATATTTTAATTATAATATATAATAATATAAGAGTATATAATAACTATACTCTATAGAGAAAAAATAGGGTATATTAAAATGATATATATTTATATAATAAATAAGTTATATAATCCTGTTAAGTTTTAATCCATAATTAATTAATGGATATAATTTATTATTGAGTCTAATTATATAGTGAGTACTATATAGGTGGTCTAATAGTAATATATATATATACTTAATATATATAAGTCCAATCTCTAAATCGGTTCTATGATAAATATACCATTGAGTATATCTACAAGAATTGAATTTATTTAAAGTTAAAGTAACAGTCGTTATGATGTAATAATATATAATTAATTAATATATATTTATAATAATATATTATAATGATATTAATATTATATTATAATATTATATATATATATATATATATATATATATATATACTATATATTAATATACTATTTACATATTTAATAGAAATATATTTAATATTATATTTTTTTTACTCATATTCAACGGGTACTACGGGTTAATATCGTGAACTATATAGTTTATTATATAATAGTTAATGGCCGTATACTATTACTGCAACTATCATTATATATATGATATATATATTATATTATATATATTATATATATTATATATATATTATATATATACATATATTATAATTATATATATATATATATTATATATATATATAATATATATATAATATACGTATATATATATATTATAACTATATATATATATAAATATATATATATATACCATAATATCTGGGATCTGGGTAGACTGGGGTCTGGTGTCTGGGAATCTGATCTGATCGTGGGTTTACCTGGAAGTCTGTGTTTCTTGAGGTCTGTACTGAGTCATTGTAGGTCTCGTGGTCTGTATTCCTGGAGTCCAAGTTTTGTGGTCTGCAAGTTCTGGAGTCTGGGATATAGTGGTCTTTGGTCCTGGAGTCTGTGGTATTGAGTTTTCTAGGTTCTGGTCATGGTCTCATGGGGTCATAGGGGTCTTGGGGTCATAGGGCGTCTGGGTCTGGGTCTGGGTAGCTCTGGGTCCGGAATTCTGGAGCTCTGAGTATCATACTCGGTCTGGTCATTCTGGGGTCTAGGGTATTGGGTGCCTGGAGTCGGGATCGGAGGTCTAGAGGTGTCATTGGGGTCTTGGTCTGTGTCTGGAAGTCTTAATGACGGAATCTGTGCGTACTGTGGACGTTCTGGGTTTCTGGGGATGCTATGAGCGTGTCCCTGGAAGGTCCCTGGGCTCTGAGGTTCTCTGGTGCAAAGGGGCTGTGGTCTGTTGGTCTTGTGAAGGTCAGGGTCCTCGCTGGTTCTGTGGCTCTGTGGTCTTGTTGAGTCTGTGGTCTGTGGTCCCTGTGGTCTGTCGTAGGTCTGTGGTCCTGTGGTCTATGTCGGTCTGTGGTCTGTGTGTGGTCTGTGGGTCTGTAAGTCTGTGGACTGACTGGTGTGTGGTCTGTGGTGTGTGGTCTGTGGTGTGTGGTGGTTATGTTTGTGTGGTCTGTGGTCTGTGGTCTGTGGTTCTGTGGTCGTGTTCTGGTGGTTGTGGTCTGTGGTCTGTGGTCTGTGGTTTGTGGTCTGTGGTCTGTGTCTGTGGTCTGGGGGTGTGTCTGTGGTCTGTGGTCTGGGGTCTGTGGTCTGTGGTCTGTGGTCCTCGGTGGTCTGAGATGTCTGTGGTCTGTGGATAGTGTGTGGTCCGTGGTCCTGTGGTCTGTTGGTCTGTGGTCTGTTGTCGTTTGTGGTCTCGTGTCCGTAGTGGTCTGTGGTCTGAGGTGTCTGTGGTCCTGTGGTTGTGTCTGTGGTCTGTGGCTGTGGTCTTGATTGCGTTGTCTGCTGGTCTCGTGGTCTGGGTGTTCGTGGTCTGTGGATGTGTGGTCTGGTGGTGTGTGGTCCTGCTCGTGTGTGGTCTCGTT
>JABUQX010124608.1:10000-15000 GCA_015478945.1 Trachelipus rathkii | reverse complement strand
TATATTATATATATTATATATTATCATATTATTATATATATATATATTATAATAGTATATATATTATATTATATATATATATATATATATATATATATATTATAGATATTATTACTATATATATATATATATAATTATATATATATATATATATATAATATATATATAATATATATATATATATATATATAAGATTATATTGGAAGCTCTAATTCAGAAAAAAAAATCGAAAGCATAGACAAACAATTGGACACTCAAAATAAGAAAAATTTTGAAAGAAAAAAGAGAAAAACTTGTACCAATTCAAACTATACGTTTATGTGGCAGCAAGTGTCTTGCAGTTAAGGGCTCAAAGCGTGAACTTCTGGACGTATTTGAAATCATCACTCCAGCTGAAAGTAATGACGGAAAAGTTTTATGAAAAGTCTTCGTTAGGTTTCGAGCAAATGGAGGTGACCAGGTTTTGAAGGACCACACTAACTTCTATCGTCCAAAAATTCAAGGTATGTATACGAGTCTGATGATACAGAATGAAATCATACAGTCATTTTAGTCAGCTTATACAAAGGAAAATGGTGGAAGAAGTTAATAAAAACAAATTTTTGCTCCAGTATTAGCTGATGAAACACGGATATTTCCCAAACAGAACAGTTTTTACGTTTGGTGGAGGTTACGCGATTTGGTGGTATGATACGGGGAGTGATACTCCTTTTACTTTCAGATAGGAGGATTTTTTATCATTTGTTCCGAGTTTATGATTATCCTCCAGGGAGAGCATTTGCAAATGTAATTGTTGGAGTGAGACTCGGCTATTCTTGTTTTAAACAACTTCGAAAATTTAGAGGCCTAGGATTAATGGAGCCTCTTCCATGAGAGGCGAATTCCGATGACGTGCAATCGTGTCATTCGAAAGAGTTATTCCTAAAGCCTCTATACACACATTGTTATCCATTGTTTAAATCTAATGTCTCTCAGACTTCTTTCAAATTCAGGCAATTCGAACGTCTTAGGCATTTCCATCTCTGAATTATGCACTTTTTTTCGATCAGTCCGAAGTGCACAAAACTTCTGGTAGATAAAATGAAAGAGTTTTCTAGTAACCAAATAAACAAGAGGATCAAAAATATGTGCGAGACCAGATGGTGTGAACGGCATGAAGCGGTTTTCTTTTTAAAAAGAGTCTTGAGCCAAAACTTTCTTCATTGCGAAGAAATAAAGAATAGCCATGATGGAGAATTATCACAGAAAAGCGTACTTTCATTGTTTAATTCAATCAGTAATATGTAATATTTTATAGATTAACAACGTCTAAATAATTTACTTGGAATAACCTACACGTTGTCAAAACAGTTACAGAGCTGTCCATTTGGACAATTGTTTCAGCTCCACTGCAATAAACATAGTTTAGTCGTGAATAGCTGTAGTGTATTGCCAATCTTCCTCGAAAGAAGTATATGACACAAATGTGCAGTATCTGAAACCAATATATCAGACACAACAAGCTCCACTTTTAAACGATGTCAAGTCGTCTGACAAACTTATGCTATTATAAAAAATAACAATTTAAAGAACTACTAAAGCTATTGCTGTTAAAAGAACAGCACCAGAGACTACACAGAACAGCACCTCGAGAGTCATATTACCGCATCTCTAGTTTTTATTCCGTTTATAAGATATGATCAGATTTCTTCGTTGGACTTGATCGGACTCTCTCGCATGATAAACCTACCTATCAATCCGTTAATAATATTGGAAGATCAGGAGCTGCGTACATGACAGCAACATCAGAACGCATCCTCTTTTATAAAAGACGCCTTCCAGACCCTCAACTCAGTGAGGGATACGTCTAAAAGGAGCAGTGATGAAACCACAATTGAAACCAAGTGGACAAGAAAATGAAATAAAAAAACCAAATAAGCTGCATCTGAGACAAATACTTGAAGAATCTATAAAAGAGAAAATTCCAAACAAAGACGAACTGCATCAAGTAACTTATCAGAATTTTAAATAAAAAAAAGGAATCAAAACTTAGTAGAAAGAAACTTTGAGTCACATAACACTTTCGAAATAGCTTACATTGCACATGCATAGTTGTTGGGAGATGAAGCTCAGTTGATAGGAGTATTACATTAATTACTGTCAAATCATCGATTTTTAAGTACAGATGTATAGCTTTGATAAAATTAATTTGAATAAGCCTTCAGTCAGTGGAAAGTTAAACTAAAAATTCTGTTCTTATAAAACTATGCGTAAGTTCTTATGCAGAAATACTATATATTATAATATATATATTATATATATATATATATATAGTAATATATATATATAATTTATATATATATTTAATATAATATTATTAATATATATATAATTCTATTTATAATTTATTATAGTTATTATTTCTTACTAATTATATAATTTAATATATATATATATATATATTAATATATATATATATTAATATATATTATATTAATATATATATATATTTTTTAATCAAATACAATAAGAATTTTAATATTTATATTAGATAAATATATAGAGAGTACCTTCACATGATTGTATATATATAATATAATTATAAGTATATATATATATAAATTTAATCTTCATTTATAAATTAGTATAACCCCACTCTGACGAAATTCTCGCTAGTGCCCCTCCCCCGCAAAAAAAATTCCTGGCTACGGGCCTGCCTTCGAGGGATGTATTTAAACTCTAATTACCCTTTCGAGAATTGAAGATACATTAAAAACTCAAATTACCCTTTTGAAGGGTAATTGATATATAATAAACTCGATTGACTCTTCTAAGTAAAGTTGTAAATTATAAACTATCTATAATTACCATGAGGTGTAATTATAGTATAAACTCTTATTACCCTTGTCGATATATGGATTTATATAAACGTCTGATTACCATTTCTAGGAATGATATATAATAAATACCCTTGTTATCGATGGATGTATTATAAGTCTATAATTTACCACTTTTGAAGAATGTAATCATAAATTCTAATTACCCTTTCGAGGGTCAAACTTTAATTAATATTCACGTCAGTAACCAAGGTATATCCTCTTTCACTACATCTGTAATAAAAAAAGTATTATAATAAATCGACTGATTTTTAAATTATTGGTACTGTTGTTGTGCGGGGCTGGTGATGAAAATAATAATGTGATTATAAAGTGATGATGATTTTTGAAATGTATTAGAAGGAAATTAAAACGGTATTATCAGTGCATAATGATAAAAAAAGACACAAGTCTTATGGTATAATAAAAACAGATACATGGGTCGTGTTATTAATGTTCTTTATTGATTTTGCAAATAAATTTCAAAAGAAGCATAATACTCTTTCAAACTTAATTTTTTAATGTATTTATATAATTATAATTCTAAATCATGTGATAATAAATTTGTTATTGTAACATTAATAATTAAATTCTTGTATATACAAGAAGTACGTTAATATAAATAAAATCGCATATATTTGGCTCAATGTTTGGATACTCAAATAGAGATCTGGTATCTTTTATCCTTTTCAATAATCATATCAAATATTATTGTTACCTATATATATAACTATAGTTTGTTTAAGCGCTTTACTATAACCCAAGTTTTATATAATGTTTTATTTTATATATAACTATTGTTGTGTTTAATAAAATTAATAAAGAAACAAGTATGTTAATTAAAACAAAATTAGACTATTACTATTTCAATGCTAAACAACAATAATACTCCGATCATAATATAAGTCTAACTATTAATATCATCATATAATAAATATTTTACTCTAATTATATTATATTAATATAATGTTTTTTACTTTAATTATACGGCTATTTATCAGATATTAAAGAATTATACAATTATTACTATATATTATATATTATAATCATAACATTATACTCCATGTCATTAAATTATTTTATACTCTATAAATAATATATCTAAATTATATACATATATATATACATAATATATAATATATTACTCTTAATGTTTTAGGTAAGTATACCTCTAGATAAAAAACACTAATAATACATACTGTTATATTATATTTATATAGTATATATATATATACTATATATAATAATTTATAACATTTTATATAATTATATCTAATAATAGTATATAGTATATAGTATTGTAATAGGATTTTTTTAACATTTTTATAATATATATATATAATATATATATATTTATTAATATGATATACTTTTAAATATAAAGTTATATATATATATTATATATATAATGTATAGATGACATATAACTTCTATAATAATATAGTCATATATATCCTGTATATAATCAAATTAGCCTATATAGTATGACTAATTATATATATTATTATTATATTATAGCATATATAAATATATATAATAATATGTATTATAAAATATATATATATATATCATAATATAATATATATAGATATATATATATTACCTTATATATATGTATTATATACACATATAATAATAATATACTATTAATATAATTTTATATATATATATATAAAATATATATATATTAATAATATATATATATAATAATAACTTTAATAAATTATTAATATTAATTTAATTATATATATTAAATAATATAATATATATAATTAGTATATTATACTGTATTACTATAGTATATACTTAGATATTATTATGAAGTGTGATATATAGTAGATATATATACTAGGTATATTATATATTATAAATATATATATATATTATATTAGTATATATATAGGATATTCATATCATATATAATATATTTATTATAAAATGAATTACTAATATAATAACTATACCTATTTATATATTTATATATATAGTATTATATATAGTTTATATACTATAATATATCATATATATCTATATATATATATATATATGTGTGTGTGTGTGTGTTGTATTTGCTCATTGGCCTCAACAACCGAACATAGTTCGGAACATTGAAGTATTTTAGTGTGAGTATTGGTACGTCTCTCG
>JABUQX010124608.1:0-7500 GCA_015478945.1 Trachelipus rathkii | reverse complement strand
TTTTATAGTTAATCTATTTCTATATCTAGCAAATCTTTCATTTCATTTATTTTTAATTTTATCTTTTTATTATTTTATTTTATTTATTGTCACCTTTCTGTTTACATCATGCGAATTTTTTTAGGTTAATAAACATAAATTAGCTTATTGCTATGCAATTTAATTTTTTATGTGATATATTACTTATTTACAAATTCATTTTACATTATATTTTTATTTTGAACTTTGCTTAATTTTACTTTATTTATTTTGTGTGTATGAATATTAACTATGGCAGAACTTATATTTTGATAGGTGAATATTGATTCTTTTTCCATAATTTTATTTTAGTTTATTTCATTCTATCTTTTGTTAGTTAATTGTTTTAGTGTTACTTTAATTGCATTTAAATGGAGATGTTTCTCTCTTAATTTATATTTCCAAATTGAGGTATCTGTCCATTTCTTTAAAGATAATTGATGGTAATTTATTTCTTCTCTATTTTATTTATTTCATTTTGTTTTCATTCACTTATTTTTTTATTATAATCTCTCTAATTTAATTTCTTTAAATATTATTATTTATATATCCTATAATTTCATTTTGTAATTTCTGTGTGATTTTCGTATTTTCTCATATTTTATTATTTCTATTATGCATAATATTATTTTCGACTTTACTTACAATTTTAAGTTACTCAAAATGTATGACTGAACCTCATTGCTTATTCCTAATACAGTGTAACTTATATTATTATTATTCTTAGAAAAATAAACTCTAATTAAGGTTTTATATCTATTTAAAGATCTCTCTATCTCTTTTATCCTTTTGTGTCTTTCTCTCTCTCCGTTCTCTATATTTAAACTTACAAGGCAATCAATGCCTAGTCCTAATTGAGAGCAATTTAGAAGACATTCAAGGCTTAGTTTCTCCAAAACAAAATAACTTAGCAAGTGTTGCTAAGATGATTTTGAGTTAGAATTTTTCCCTTTTTTACAAAGATGCTGTAGTGGTTTGTGTGGTCATGCGATTCACACTGCGTTGCCGCAAAACATCAAATACAACTAAAAAATTTTTTCTACTTTTGTAATGGCAAAATTTGACTGGAAAATTTGAAATAAATGTATCATATGTGAAGTTTTGAGTATTGAATTTAGAGCATGAGTAAAGATCTGCAACTAAGCAACAGTGAATACAGGAATAATAAGTCAATACAATATCTTAAGTAACTTATAGAAGCAATATAATAAAAAAAAAAAGATAACAAAAGAATTTTCTCATTTAAAAATGTATATATAAATTGTATACTAGATACACTTAAAAAGCAATTAATATATAATATTTATAATATATGAATAATAATAATATATATATATATAATATATATATATATTAATTCAATTAATATATTATATTAATAGTATATATATATAATATATATATATATATATATATATATTATATATATTAATATAATATATATATATTATTAAATTATATTATTAATTAATATATATATATATATTAAATTTAATTATGATCAATATATTTAATATTGGTCAGAAAGAAACTTAAGTATACCTATATATATATATATAATATATATATATATATATATATAAAATATTATACTATAATTTACTCAATATATATATATATATAGTATACTATATATATATATTAAATATTAATTATTATATTATATAGTATAATAATTATTTTAGTTAATATATATATATATAACTATATATATCATATATATTAATATTATAATATATATATTAATATAGTATATATTATTATATACTATATTATTGATATATATTATATTAATATATATATTATATATATATATTATATATAATATATATTATATATATTAATATATAATATATATATATATAAGTATATAATATATAATATATAATATAGTTAAGTATAATATATATATAAGATATATAGTAGGTAACCTAAATATATGATTATTATTATAGGTGTGTATATATAGTATATATCTCTTATATATTATATATATATATATATATATATATATATTAATATATTATATATCGGATATTATATATATATATTTATATGTATTTATAAATATTAATATATATAATATATAGTTATTATATATATATATATATATATATATATATAACTTAATATATATATATATAATTATATATATATATTAATATTATATTAATTATATAATATATATATATATTATATATATATTAATATTAATATATATATTAATATATAATATAATTTTTAATATATATATGTTAACGATATATATATAATATAAAGTGTAGAGGTTCATGATTATATGTATCGTATACATATATAGTAGTATATATAAATACTGTTATATTAGATATTTATATATATAGTGAATGTATAAGTAGTACTATACTCATTAGGATGAAACTGAAATATATATACTTATATAACATAGTATAACAGATATTATTATACTATATATGATAATTATATAATAGTAGTGTTATAATAGTCAAATTAACTAAAGTGATATAGGTAATATATAGTAGTATATATATTATAATACGATATTTAATTACATACAATTATAAAGAGAAACTTTACACAGTCAATAATATAAGATATATATATATTAAATATAATAAATTGATGGTACGTAAAATATGTTATATTGCTAAATGTATGCGAGATATAATAGTGTAAATTGAAATTAGTTAATGACAGGTAAATAAGATATATATAATATATATATATATATGGGTAATATTTTGGTTTCTTCGATATAAGAATATAGTATACTATATATATTAATATATATATAAATATATATAGTGATGATAATGTATAGTGGTTTATATGATATTTATATAATATATATATAATATTTAATAAATGTGTAGAAAATAAAGAATAAGGACAAATTCATTGATAATTTGTATTATTTATTTTAGTCCTTAATATGATATGATATAATATATAAATAAATATATATTTATATGTGATAATATATTATATAAGTTGAAATAATAATAATTAAGATAAATAGGTTACTTAATATATGCTGAATATTATATTAATTATATTATAATATCTCAGAAAGAGGAAAAAAATAAGATAAATATAACTAAATAATTTATAGTGATAGGTGATATGACTATAAATTAGCTAGGTGAGATAAAGATATTAGTATAATATGCATAACATGATTGGCAAGGAGGGTCATAATTGAATGTATAGGACTTATACATATATGGGTGTATAATAGGAAGCGCGTAGAAAGGTTATAGTATGTGAGAATTAAATGCGAAACATACTGGTGACTCAGTAATATATGTAGATATAGGAGATTTAGTATGCTATATCCATTTGTAACTATTGAATGAATAACTGCTAGATATGTAGAAGGGAGTATGGAATGATACACTTGACGAAAACTGTACTATAATATGTGGTAGTATATATAATGGATAAGATTGGTGATATGTGATAAGTGTATATAATATATTATATATTGTATATATACTATACTATATATTATTATATATGATATATCGAATATATATATAATATATATATATATATATATAGTTATATACTAGTATATATATATTTACATATAAGTAATATATATATATATAACTTATATTATATATACGTGTGAGGTATTTGATGGTAATATGCTAAGAAGGGAATAAATATGTTTGGGGATGATAGGTATATTTAGTACATAAGAGTATAGTTAAATTGCAGTATAGAGGTATAGTGTAAAATGTGATAGAATGGTTAAAATCTGCCAGTCTAATAGATGATAAATTCCACTTTGGTTGAATAGATCTAATCTACTGGATAGAGCGATGTGGTAATATAGATTAATGGATTTTATGATATAATAGTTTGAACTATATATAATATATACTATGTGTAAGCTAAAATTCAGAAGTTCGGTTGGTATAATATATATATATATAATAGTTATATATATCCATGTGGAGATTGGAGGTGGGCGCGCAGGTGGGCATATTACTACTTATATATATATATATAAACTATATGTAAGTGGATGATAAGGTAGAGTAAACTATATTAGTTAGTTTGATTATATGTAGGGAATAAGTTTTGAGTGGTGTTTAAGGGTAGTAATAGTATGCTGGTATTTTGGTCGAAACAGTGCGTCGTGAGATGTGACTGTAAAGGACTGATGGCTGAAGAACAAGGTGCGTTTTTAGAAGTCGTAGTAGAGGATGTGTGGATTCAAAGTCTTTACATTGAAACAAATATACTGATATTTAATGAAATATATGGTAGGTGATAGTAGTAAATCAAGAATATAAAATTTGTATTATATATAGGTTTTAGTGGATTTGCATAACTTAAGTGCGTATATAATGCATATAGGGTTAATATAAGAGAAGTACTCTTATGGACAGGTGTTAGTGATATCATATTGTGATGTTTGGTGCGTATTATAGGGCTTTCTGAATTTGTAATCAAAACGTTTATTGTATTTGAGGCATAGTTGAGGTATCGGTATATGTCAAGAAAATATTAGGTAGTCTCCAAAGGTGATTGGTTAAGGTATTAATAGCGGTATATAATAAATATATCGATAATATATATAGTGAGACATGGGGGTATAGTGTGGTTATTTAGTCTCCGTTGGTATATATTCTAATATTATATATATGATTTATTATAAAGGTATGGTCATATATAAGAATATAGATAAGGTAGTACGGTATATAGGTGGCACGGAAATTGGTGTTAAGAATGATGTTTAGTATGAGTGAGGGTACCCTACCTATAGATGCGGCTATTGAATTTTTGAGTTCTTATATATGTGGCGAATCTTGAAGTGAGAGTTGAAGAAGATTCTATGTATATGAGAGGGTATGTTATTAGGCAGTAGGTTGTGTATAAAAGGAGGGCTTGAAGTAAAATAACGTAAGATATAAGTATATAAGTTAAGGTTAGGTGTTAGAGTGAGGATAGCCCTCAGTATGTGATAGTTTATGTTTGAATATGGATGTAATGACTGCTGGACAGTAAGTAGTTCTATGTGAGTTTAAATTATATAATTATAGGTATGTGGTTGGATGAGTAAGGATAACGGAGTGATGTGAAGAGTATGTAGTAGGATAGTTGTTGAATGACAGGAGGTTAGGCTTGTATGCATATTAAATCATTCTGTACGTGAATGTAATAGACTCAAAGATCTTGAGTAGTCGCTAGTGAGGGTCTTAATAATTATCGAGATAGGTTATATTAGTTGTAACCTTTGTGTAGTTGTATATATATAGTGAGATATTAATGGTGTGTATATCTGGGGTGAATAAGAATAGTAATAGGAGGTCTTAAAAAATCCCTCATAGAAACCGTAATACTTCCTAATTGCGATGAGTGAGGGTATATATATATATATAAATTATACGTACTATATAGGTTAGTGAGAATATTATGATTAATAAATGAGAATGAACGTATTAGTAAGAGTTTAGTGTTGGTGTGATAAGATAGGGTATGGAAGTGTTACAACGACGAGAATAAATATGAATAAGTATTAGTTTTGAGTATAGCGTTTTGACTTTCTAATGTGTGGAAAGGATGAATTGATAGTCGGTTGGGTTAGTGGATGTATAGTGGTGATTGTGTTTGGGAACTGACCAGCTGTGAGACCGAAGAAAAAGTTGGAGTCAGTAAAGGAATGTTTGCAGGAGAGAAATATGAGTTGGTTATAGCGAGAAGAAAGCGTGATGATAGGATAGAATGGCGGTATAGTAGTGGTTATGGTATATGGGGTATGGGTTGCTGGTATATATACCACCCTGGCCCATTATGAGGGCTAATGAACCATATTCTTGACGATTTACCATTGTGAGACCATAGTTTCGCTCCTATATATATATATATATATATATACTATATAGGTATTTTCTTTGAAACGTTCCAATAATATGTGGAATATTTGATTTATTGCTCGGTTAGTAATTCTTACTAATATTAATATGGTAACAGATCTAGGTAGGCGGTAACTAGGTACTGGCGTACATTCTTATATCGACTTTTATCATATATCTCCTCCTTTGAGTCCCATTTTCTTTGTCTTAGATATGCATGTATAAACGCACTACTTACTCCTCAATCTTTGGAAATAAATGAAAAATAGGAGTAATTGTAAAGTGTAAGAAGATACTTATAATAGTTATATATTAATATTATTTTAATATATTTATTATACTATATATATTATAATATAGTTATATATATATAATATATATATGTATATATATATAGTATATATATATATATATTATATATATATCATATAATATTATATATATTATAATATATTATATATATAGTATATTATATATATATATATATATATATAATATATATATTATATTAATTATGTTATATATATAATATATATATATATATATAATATACTTATATGTATATATATATATAATATATTAATAATATATATATATTATATATATATATATAGTATATATATATATATTATATATATAATTATATTATATATATATATATATATATATATTAATATAAATATATATATTATTAAAAGTAATTATATAACTAATATATATATATTATAATATATATATATATTAATTATACTACATAACTAGTGAGTTCTACATAGATAAGTTCCTGATGTTAGCTCTACTCAGATTGAAACTATTCATATTCTGATCTCTGTAACTTTTCATAATATGAGAGTTATTGGAATGTATTTTTCCTTAATGTCTGTTTATCTACATGATATAACAAAGCTTTCTATATCTGTTTTATATGTATCATATATATATATTTCTGTTTTATATAATATAAAGGTTGTATAATCTCGTTCAATATTAACCTCCTATTAAAATTACTTTTTTGTACTATATAGTGATAATGATAGAGTAGTATAGTCTCATTAAAATACACCTTAATATATTAGTATATATTAATATAATTACCTAAAATTATATATATAATTATATTAGTGATATGAAATAATTAATTTACTTAATATATATATATATATATATAATATATATTAATAACTATATTATATATTATTTATTAATATTATAATTATATTATATATATATATATATATATATATATATAATATATATATATATTATATAATATATATAGTATTAGATTTATATTATATATATTATATATTATATATAATATATTATAAATATATATATATATTATATATTATTATATTAAATATATTACTATTATAAGTATATATATATATATATTATATATACAATATATAATTATTATATTTATAGTTATATATATTAATTAATATATTAATTAATTTATATATATATTAGTATATATTATATATATATTTATATAATATATATATATATTAATATATGATATATTAATATTAATATTAATTATTATATGATGCTTTACTGCAAAGTAGTATATAAGTGTCTTGCTTTTTTGCATTACTTATGAAAAGTAGAC
>JABUQX010124607.1:17500-24699 GCA_015478945.1 Trachelipus rathkii | reverse complement strand
ATGGGCATTATACGGCCTGCTAAGACCACATAAACTTCAGACAAATTCTTCCCTACGTCCTCATAATATAGTATACTGCACTGTCACTCAGAACATTGCACAGTATATTACAAATATTGGCATCCATATTTAAATGAAAATCTTAGTAAATCTACAGATGAATTTCTCTTGAACATTAACGAAACCGATTCCTCATTCTGATTATATAACATCTCTCGATGTTGAAAGTCTGTTTACTAACGTCCCAGATAAGATAACATTATCCTTAAGGAAGTTTAGGAAAACGGAGATAAACCACCACATAATATTGAAAAAACTATTTTAAAAAAAACTCTTAACTATCTATACTACAGAGACCCATTTTAATTTTAATGATGAAATCTTTATACAAAAAGATGGTGTTTCGATGTCCCCATTAGGCCCAACGTTCGCCGATTTCTAGATGCCTTATATTGAAAACCAAATTATGAATGAAAATACCTAAGATTATTAGTCCGAAGACATATTTAAGATACGTCGATGACACATTTGTCATATTTGAATGTTTAAATCATTTAAAAATTTTCATTGAACTACTTAAACAACTATCTGTCCTAAACATAACTTATGAACATGTTAAAAATCAAAAACTGGCATTCCTAGATGTCTTAATTTGTTTTAAAAATGGTAGAGTAGAAAGAGAGGTAAATGTTAAAAGTACAGATATAGGTTTGCACACAAATTATGATTTTAATATACACGAAAGGTATAAACTATCAATTATTAAAACCCTAATCCACAGAACCTATAAAATAACCTCAACATGGGAACTCTTTAACAAAGTGATAGGAATAACCTAAAACTTACAACAATGGGTACCCTTAATTTAAAATAGAAAAAGTTATTAAAAAAAAACTATAAATGACATTTTAGGGCATTCTTAAAAAAACTATTCACATGAAAGCAAATAACTTTTACTTTAAATCATTAAATTTGACAAACTTTCAGAGAAGAGCAAAAATTAAACATAATTGTCGAGGAACATAAGTTAGAAAAAGGTGCCCATGTAAGAAGCTACTACAAACCGGAGACGATTGCCCCTAATATTTTAACCCGTGGTCATGTTCGGAGTACAGAAGTTATGCTGTGTAATCAATTTAATTGTAAAGAAGTAGGATGCAATTCCTCTTTAAGAACCCAAATTATGCAACACAGGTAAAAACTTAGTAAAATATTGGAGCATTACATGACGGAACACAAATCCCCTCCTACAGTTGAAATTGCTAGTTGATTAAAACCTTATTTCAAGTTGCAATTTCAACTATACTCGTATAGCAGAATCTTCTTTTGATTAAAAAAACTTGTATTTTTTTTTATTTGCAACGTGGGCAAAAGTAGAATGCTTGAAAGTTTTTTTTGAAAAATTTGGAGTTGTTTTGCAATGGTACATCCTGTATCCATGATAATATTTTAAAAATAATGCAAGCTTTTTTGATTTTTGTTGATTTTTCATTGAAATTATTTTTTTTAAGCTTCACAATTAATGTAAATATTAATTTTAGATTTTTGTATATCTGAAATTATTATTTGTAAACGCATTTGACTAATTCGGTTTAAAACTTGTTTGATGCAACGCAAAATCCAATGTCCGTGCGTTATTCGGCACTCACTACTTGCGAAATAGGGTCCTTAATAAATCCTTTTCTTCGGAAGAAAATAAAGATTTATTTAGAATAAATATTTAAAGTCTTTTTATAGTGGCCACCCCCCAAGAATAAAAATAATTTGCATGTATGCGCTTTTTTTCACATATATTATATATATATAATATATAATATATATAAATATATATTATATATATATATTATATATATATATTATATATAATATATAATATATATTATATATATAATATATATATAGGATATATTTGATAAATAAAAGTAATTATTATATAAATTTTATTTATTTATTAAATTTTAAATAACTATTCCTGAACATGTGAGAGTTGTCTTCATATTTGTCTGTATTATATAGTTATATATATAGTATATATAATATAATATATATTATATAATTATTATATATATTAATATTATTATATAATATATATATATATATAATAATATATATATATATATATATAATATTATTATATAATATATATATATATATATATTATATATATATATCATAATATTATATATATAGACAAAGATAAGCTATTGACCTTTTGATCTAATGTAAATCTTTTAATTTTACTTATTATAGTAAACTAAATATTAAAATATAATATAAAAAATTCATAGGAAATAATTTATTTTTGAAAGAGTTAAATTCAAATAAAATCAGTAAACTATCATAATTCTTACTTCATGATGCGGAGGAAATTTTGAGACTACCCAATGCGTAATTTTTATCAGTGCTAACGTTGAACTTGTTTCGGTAGGGTGCGTTTCCTTTTAGTCTCAAAAATGCATTTTATTAAATGAAAATGATTATATTTAAAAATATTCGATTTAGAATAAATAGGTTTTAATATTAAATAAAAAAAACTTCATAAAAAATAAAAAGTGTAGGAAAATTTGTTAAATTTAGAGTGTTATTAAGTATGTGAATTATAAATTATTAAGAATCTCCCTCCAGTGTTTCGACGCCATTGTAAAATGCTTATTTAATTAAAGAGTAATTTTTTATCTGATTTATTTACCTTTTACGTAAATCGTATACCCCAAAAAATTAGTAACAGGATTATCTCTATGGAAATAAAAGATCTTTCTAGTTGTTAATTTAAGTTGGTTATATATAATAATATATTATATACATAGTATACTAATATATATATATATATAAGTATATATATTATATAATATATGATATATATACTATATATAATATATATATATATAATTATATAAATATATATATATAAAAGTATCGCGATACCCATTATAGTGAAAAATTCTCATTCTCCTATATAATTTATATAATATATATAATAAGTAATATATTATATATATACTATTATATATAGTATATATATATAATATTATATATAAATAATAATAACGTATATATATATATATATATAATATATATAATATATTTATATATAATATTATTATTATATATAATATATATATATATTATATATATATTTGTAAAAGGTATTAACACCTTTTTAGGGGTTTTCGAGCCGACGGGAACAGATGGGGGGTTTTTCATACCTCGTAGGGGAGGGGCTGAGGAACCCTTCCGCGACACCCAAATACCAACGAGCGGGGTTCCTCGCAACCGCTCCCCGAGGGGGAATAGGTCCAACCTCTGTCGTTCCCCGGGCAAGGCCGAGAGACACAACTCCTGCCATCTCTGCGTTTACCCTTGGTGTATCCTTTAGCTAATTAAATTTAACTAAAACTTCCAAGCTTAAAGACCTTTAGCATATTAATTATATAATATATTATATATTATATATATATATATAGTAATTATATATATATTACTATATAATATATATATATAGTAATATATATATTATATATATATATATATAATATATATATAAACTAATTTCTTAACAAATCTCTATACTAGAAAGTCTATTTATGGTTTCAGAAACCCTGTTACTATTTTTTTTTTTGTTTTTAATAAGTATAAAAACAGTCTCTAAATAATACTTATTATGAATATTATATATATAATATATATATATATATATATATATATATATATTATATATATTTTTTATTATATATTATATATATATATTATATATATGTATATATATTATATACTATATATATATAATATATACTATATATATACCGTCAACACTATATATACGTATAATAATTATACTTATATTAATATACTGATATATATTATATAATACCCCTTATGATATATAATATTTTATAAAATTGTAATAATTAAAATCCCCAATTATTTATAAAAAATATTAAATAAAACCTAAAAATTAAAATAATTAGCTAAATATTGTATAATAAAATTTATTACAAAATAGATAAATTCCTGATAAACCGATATATTGATAAAAGAAGAAAAATTAAGATTACGTCATGCGCAGGCGAACGAGGCGAACTAGACAAAAATAGGAACAGTGTTTGTGTGTTGATTCGGAGGCGTTTCACACTCTTGTAAAGTTTTTAAAGTTTAGTCGTATGAGTAAATTGGCTGGGCTTAAACTTGGATTTATATTTGCTTAAATTTGGAATTAATACGTTTAAATCCAACTATTTGATTAATTGACTTGTTAAAAAGCAGTTACATCTCCTCAAACAAATTGTTTGTAAAAGAAAGATCCTCAAAGTTCTTGTGTGTATATGGCGCTGTGCTTCTAAATATGTACGAGAATAGCTTCCCTCAGGTATTCTATAAAATAGTATTGTATGCCATGCCAGTATGCCAAGGTAAAGAACTTTCTTTTCAGCATTTATTCAAATGTATATTAACACTCAATATTATAACAACCAGTACTTTAATCCAGTTCTTAAAATTATTAATACTAAATATACAAATAAAGCTGTATCAAATAATTTAGGGGTGAAGTAGCAAAAATCAAGACCTAATACAGTTCTTTTTGTGCACAAAATGATAGAAATACAATTTGGATTTAAAAAATAAAGAAGCTGATATAAGTGATTTATGGCCTAAATGTGAAGTTTTACGCAGTTCAATTGAAGCATTATCTTCGCATGGCTCTCCGAGTCGCTCGGGAACCCCTTTTTGCCAATTCTACTCTTCCCATGATAAGGTTTGGAGTAAGGCCTAGCATATGCCAACAAGCCTCATCAATTGCTTAAGAAACTCGTGTCTTGCCTCGGAACCCTTTTTAAACTTTTGATAAATATTATCATATCTAGACTGATTTTGAAATACTTAAAAGAAATAAAAAAAAAAAAAACAAAAAAATCCTGAGGGTTTGCTACTTCTAATATGTGGCACATACGGAAAAGAAGGAGAGAGGGGCTAGCTGAGAGTGATTGACCGTAAGATGATGTTCTAGAGTTTGTAAACCAGGACTGGTGCGCGTGCGATGGGTGAAGGTTGCTGCATGGTGATTTACCAGGCTTCTCTACAGGGGAGTGGATAGGAGAATGACAATCATGCTGTTGGGGTGATTCTGACACCAGAGCTAGCACAGGAGTAAGTTGTATAGAGCAGGTAAATGAAGGATCTGGCGGTGTCTCGAATTCAAGAACAGATCGGAATGATCTTGATTTTATGTCAGGTGTATACCCCCAAAAGGAAGGCCGTTGAAAAGTAAAAGAGAGACTTTCTTATCGAAACTACAAAATGTGAAGGAGAGAGCGTTACATTCAAGAAAACATCGTAACTATTGGGTGATTAAACGGAGATTTTTGGACAAGGACGACGAGGGCGTGGGGAGGGATAGCTTTGTATGGAGAAGGAACCCTGCGGTTGAGGGTTAGTAATTTTTGTGCCTACAGAATGATATGAGCGTGCATGAATACTTTTTACAACCATAAGATAACTACAAATGGACGTGTACAGATAAATGGATGGAGGGTAGAGGATACCGAGGGGAATATCAATGATTGACCTTAATGTGCTACAAATAACAAAAGACGTTTAAAGGACGTGAAGAGTATACCGTCGATCTCGGAGTCTCGAATCACCGTTTGTTATAGGAAAAGATAAGAATAGATGTAGATCAAACCATTTAAATTAGTTAGGAAGAGAGTTCATGTGGAAAAGTTGCGAGAGCCGGAATTTAGAGAAAAATTTAGGAGGGAAATGGAGGGTAAAAGGAGAAATGTGGTGGATTGCGAGTGTGAACGAGCAGTTGGAGAGCATGAGACGCCCTGTGGGAGTATCTGAGGATGTTGTGAAAGTGAAAAAAACTCATTGAATGAAACCAGACACTAAACGACCATACTTGGTAACTTCAAAGTAGGTAAGAAAAATAAAATGTTTTAAAAGGTGGATGAAGACGAGAGGAGTGGAGAGAGGAGGAAATATGGGAAGCGAGAATAGAAGCTAACAGATTAAAGAAGAGAAAAGGAGAGCACATGGAAAAGGATTGAAAAAGAACTGCAGGAAGACCTTCAAGTTACAAGAAAGCTAATCTACAGAACTATAGAAAGGGCTCTACCCCGCCAACCTATACAATAAAAAGATGAAGATGGAAACAGCTTATTAACAAGGCTCCCGTCCAAATTGCGCAAAGTGGAAGGAATTATTTCGGAACAGCTGTGAATATCCCGAAGTAAACATAATAGGAAAGAAGAGAACAATGGGAAGAACGAAATTGCGTTGGAAGAGCTGGGGGGTGGAATGGCAGATTTAACTGAGAGGTGGAATAAAAAGCGATGAGAAAGGATGAAAAACGGTAAAGGCAGCAGGCGAGGATATGCTGTCTGCGGAGATATTGAGAGGAGCTGGTGAAGGAAGTGATGAGCAATTTGTGGATGACGGAAGTAATTAACAAGTGCTGGAACGAAGGAAAAACACCGGAGGATTGGAATAAATCGGTATTGTGTCCTATATAATATATATATATAGTATATCATATATATATATTTATACTATATATATATATAACTAAGTACTATAATATATATATATATATATATATATATATATATATAATTGATATAATATATATAGTATATATATATATATATATATATATAAGAAAAGAATAAAAAAAAACTGTAAAAATTACAGGGGAATTGTTCTGATGCCACAGTATAGCAAAAGGTGTACGAGAGGAAGTATTGAGAGAAGATTGAGGGAAATATGCGCAATAACAGCATGGTTTCGACCGGGAGATCCACAACAGAATATGTGTGAAAAGACTTGATGTAATTAACATGAAAGCATATTTGCCTATATTGATTTAAAGAATCTGTGTAGGATAAATTAGGTAAAGGGGAAAAGGGAGATATGCAGGTGCCTACTAAACTGATAAAGAGCTATAAAAAACACGTATGTGGACAGCTGTGTGGGCTGATAAGGAAAAAACAATTAGATGATGATAGTATTAGTTTGGATAGAAAAACACAAGTCTAGGTTTCCCCAATTTTGTTTATAGCGTTTTTGAACTATTGTGGCAAGTGGTACAGGAAAGGGTGGTGGAGTGATCTTTGGTATACGCAGATGATCTGGCGTTGATCTCGGATCAAGGAGGCACTGCGGAGTTTATAGTTGACATGGGAACGAGTCGTATTTGAGAG
>JABUQX010124607.1:0-12500 GCA_015478945.1 Trachelipus rathkii | reverse complement strand
ACCATAAAAATACACAAAAAAACATCTGAGTTATTTGAGAGTAATTTGGGAGTGATTCCAATTAGGTTTTTCTGTTTTTTAAAAAAACCATTGTTTTTTTGAAAGGACAATAGCATTAAATAGATGCTATGGAGATATACCAATGATATATTATAGATAGAGGAGAGATAAGATAGATAAATGAAGAGACTGAGATGATATTGTATGACATATAGATAGAGACTGAGAGTAAGTATAACTGACTTGCTAAATAAATTTTAGATTCGCCAAATCGTTTAGATAAACTAAATAAGAAATATTAAATATAATTATAATATATAAAAATTGTTTGGAGTAAAACTTCAAATATATTTAATGAAGAGCAAAAAGATCACCTAAATAATATAAATGGACAATGCATTAGTTTAACTTTCTAAGGAGGTTAATATATATATCTCGGTAAAAAATAGCTTTTAAATTAAGCATTGTAAAACGACCACACAGAGAAAATAAGAAGCAAGATTCCGAAGAAACTCATTTGCTTCGAGAATTGGTTATTAAGGTGGGCGATAAATCATTAACACAAAATAGAGAACTAACACAACGACGATACGTACCGTTACTAATTTCACAACCCCAAATATTCATACACGCGAGGACAATACAAGATATGTCATGCAATCCAATATAGTCCATCGCAATCCATCAACATTTTAACTCTCACCCGTATTAGTAGCTATGCAATGAGTAATGACCTCTATGCCTAGAATCTACGAGTCAGCTGCGCGCTTACTTTACCGCCTACTAATATATTTGGGAAGGCATAACGCTATTTACATCCACCGTATACAGTGAAGTGTGAGTATCACCGGAAAAGTTTTTAGAATTTATTTAGTGAACTATATTCGGGTACGCAGCAATAATTAACCAAAAGTTTGATCCCTTCACGATCACTTTTATGCGAGTGTATATGTATCAGGAGAAATTACATAATCCGTAAGTTAAGTATTGTATTGACGCAAGCTTACAATTCAATTCCTAATTAATCAACATTCTAAAGTTTCCGAATGTAACTTTATCAGGTACACGGTACCCCGGCTGCCAATTTTAGGATGCAGATTTTCTCTTTGACTTATCAACAGCATGCATGCATTGACAATTAAGTTTCTTTAATTTTCACAAGTATATAAAATAAGTAGAATTAAAAGTATTATTACATGTTAAAGAGTATATTTAAGATTAAATATGGAGTTATTATTGGTTTGGTAAATGACTTAATAATATTATAACATACTTTTTTATTAAACAAGTTTTTAGCAAGTTCAATATTTAAATGCATTTTTAAAGTAAAAATTAACGATTTCAAAAATTATTCATTTTTAAAAGTAATATAACCCTTGTAATGAATATCAACTTTGAAAAGAAGTAATAACGTATATCCAATTATAATTATGATATCATTCTCACAATATATATTACATTCATCTATATGCCATTACCAATATAACATATCATGCCTCCATCCACCACACACATCCATCCATCCAGTACATTTACTATCAATAAAGTGAGTGTTCCGATAAATTTATTATGCTATATTAGATATGTAAAATAAATAGCAAAGTTTAAAATCTGTTACATTGTAAGTTCCAAATGAATTGATTTGACTGCGTTCGCTATTACTTAGCTAAGATTATAAGCCATATTGAAAGGTTGAAAGCTCAAATTCTATCTGATTATTAACATGAAATTTAGATTTGAGGCAGTCGCCAAATTGTTAACATCCAAAATCGTACTGAGACTCCTACTTTATCCCCACAATTATATTAAACCTGTCATAATACCCGAGGGCGAGACTTTCAAACCCGTCCCCTAAATTCCTGAGATCTCCCGACGGAGGCTTTTCAAAACCTTCTAATGCATTCTCCCCTTCAATACAATTCCAGATCTATAGTACTTTTCTAAAACTCTATTAGCCTATAGTTTGCGCTGAAAAATTGCTCTAACCAGGGGGCTACGTGTGCACAATGCACCGATTTCACTCTGATTATATTCTTGGTCACGTACTAAGACTTTCAAACCCCTAACTCCCGTGGACCCAACCCACCAGGACGATCCTTCAAACCAACCGATCCAATCCAACACCAGACCAGAACTTTCATTAGACTCCCATTCCAAACAGTGACTTTCTAAGATCAATAGGGTCCCCAATCCTCTCGGACCTGACCTTTCAAGAGGCCCACCGTCCCCAATCCACCTACTCCTATACTCATCGATCAGTAATCTAACCACCATTAGTCGTGCTGATCACCTCAGAATTACTTTCAATAACACCACCCCCATAGTACAAACGTCGACAATCCACCGAAACCGACCACTAAGACCACCCACCTCTCTCACTCAGCTATGTTCTAGCATACTCCCACACACATCACCATGTGACACACCACTGTACTTCCAAAACTTATTACTACTGAACTCCGTTATCCGCTACTCAAAACTCTACTATTTCATTCGACACTCACCGCATATTGTCCATCCAACCATCACAATGACAATAACCCAATGAGTACAACGAATTACATCACTCAACACCTGCACTGCACAGAACTTCTCTCATTATACTCTCGTATACACTAACGACCTTGTATCCCTGCAGCCACTCTCACACATATACCGATCCTAAAAAACAACCTTATATCTTCTATGTCCCATCAATCCGAGATCCTATTAGTTATTCGCGAATGTCAAGAACTTAGAAGCTTTCTACCACCATCAACCCGTCATTCCTCCATCCCAGACTTATACACCGACACCTTGTCTCTCACCTACCATCAGTTCTCAGTACATCGACGCTATTCTATTCCCCGACGCCTCCCCGACCAATACACCCTACGACCACCTTACATAGATATCCTCCTGCCGCTCCCAAAAGTGGTGGTTGGAACGGAAAACAATAATTATCCCTTCCTTGAAAAAGGCCCTACAAACTCAATTCTTATATTCTTTTTCACAATAAACTAACCTTCATAACAGATCCGCGCTTCATCTCTCATACATATATTAGTTGAATAAGGAACTATATTACCAGCTCTCTCATGATCCTTGGACAATTTATATCCACTCCTTTAATAATACACCACTGCATTTTATTACATCCATCAAATCTCCTTCCATAGCTCTAGCGCGAATCTTTCTTTCCACCTCCCCTCTATCCTACTCTGATGTGAGAACATAATATGATCAACCTTCCTCATCTTCCCATCCTCCTCTCTTCACCCTATATAACCACTCATTATCCTCTCTCACGACTATGACCTAGTATATCTCATCGTGTCGTCCACTTCATAAGACCACCTTCACTCTCGAGCTACTTCTATGAGTGAGGACCACACATAAATATTGCTTCGCATATCTCAACGTGGATCTTCGCATCTCCACAGACTCTCGCATATAGATTTCCTGTGGTTATACTCGAGTCCAAGGAGATACGCCCTCCTCTATTACGATTGCCTGTTGCGAGTCTCCTATAGCAGAATCCCTCTCATTCGCTCAATACAGCTCGAACTGCCCTCTCAGTTCGAGAAGTTGACCGAGTGTAGATTGACTATATCCTGAAGGGTAAATCCACCTTATATGAGGAGTCATTTTTAGTATATGACTAAGTACATAAGTGCCGAACAAAAAGGGTTTATACTATATAATGTGTTTTAGTCTATAATATGGGGTCAAATATAAGGAAGAAGTCTCATCTATTTTTCCTAGCAGCAGGGAATGAGTGGAATACTGAGTAGTCTCTGTACAAGGGTGACATATATTTCATATAATCACAGTAGTGACTATAATATTACATAATATACTACTTCAGCTCAACCTCAACTTGCTGTCTATTACCATAACTTATATTGTAATATAATACATAAAGCCTACATAAAAACAAAATTAATTACTAATTAGTATATCAAATTAAAGTAATCTTCTTGATTCAATAATTATACTTAAAAGGGTTGCTCAATTTAACCACTAATAAATCCTCGAAGATCGAGAGGTGAGAAGATATCCAAAAACTAGCCACATCACTCCACCACTTCCTCATCACCCCAATTATTTACTATAAGAGTTGACTGATTTAAGATGGTGGTAGGTATTATATATTGACAGTTCGCCGAAGTGTCTCAACTATTGTTTTAGCGTTATCATAATAGTTCTTTACCTTTCTTCATTATAATTTCTGCAACCCTCGCTATTATGAGTTACTGATTCTTAAAGTTTCTACATTTATAGTTGATTATCACCTTTCGTCACCTAGATATATACACGCTCTCCAGAGTATCTCTCACACACGAACGACTTGACTTCCAAGGTAACTTTTTGTTATCATTCGTGTCGCATTATCCTCATGCTTAGGCAACGACCTATCTTATCTGCACTCTCTAAAGATTTGTACCCATATAATCTATATTCTGTGTCTCAACACCTATTGTTAGTTGCCTCATAATGCGTAAGAACGTGTTAATGTCTATAGCTCTCCTGCCTCTGATTTGGGCGCCTAGAAACTTGTCATGTACCCTTGGCATCAGCACTTTTGGTGTGGTAGATACTTTGGTCTTCTCTGATAATCACTAACAAAGTTGATTCTCGCTATTCCTCAAATGATGTGCAACATAAATTAGAAATTCTATTTAATAACACAATATTAGAATTTATAGGTCAGGCCCATATACTGATTCGGTATTGATAAGTTATTCCTGAGTAATCGTATCTCTATAGCGATAAAACTTTGCTTCAAATTTAAATACGAAACGCAGAATGAAAATTGAGTATATTGAGCACTGTCGTACAATATTTAGACGGCTAAAAACGATATTCATCGTTGATAAATCTAAGCAATCAATTAATTAGGTCTGCACTCGGCAATAACCACCGGCGTAGTAGGAAGCAAGAAGCGGCGCACCAAGAAGATAATTAATACAGTTCATAGTTCATGATTGATCGTTCATGCTAAACCATGAATTATAATGCATACATAGCGATGCAAGTGAGCTCATTAATAGAATGAGTTTTATCTACTGACTGAGTCTAGCATATTTTATCATCTTACATCGAGTGATTCCGGAGCTATTATACCCTGTCTAAGCACATATAGTCAATGGTGTTATGGTGTTGAGGAAAAGCACCATTCTCCCTCAGGAGACTATGTTATGGTGTAATTTGATATGAGCGCACATTCAAATCGATACCACCTATACTTCTGACCTCCCGATATATAGATACTTTTCGGTACATAGAGTCACGCCAGACCAAATTCTAGATACAATATTCTGCACTCGTCTTAATACATACTAATGTGAAATTCGCAATTTATCCTTTTACACTAGTTCCTATCAATATCGGAGATGGACAACTCATACATATGAGGAGACATACCACACAAGTAAAGAGAGAATATAGTCGAATTTGAAATAACTGATTATTCGATGATAGTTACACACTCACATAGTCGTACCGTGCAAAATTTTGCATTAAGCTTCCTTTATTCATGTATCTAGATCTATAAGACTACTCTGTTAATAAGCTATCAATAAATAAATAAATATTGGTATAGTATAGAGACCCCGGTTTCATTTAAAGGTGACATTGGTCAAGTCTTCATTTCCGAGTAGTTATATCTATTATTAAAATGCTATCATATTGTCAGAATCCAACTTCTCCATAACTAAGCTGCGATAAAAATGTCCTATCTCACAAAATGTACTCGCACCTGTTTCAATTGAATAGCTTATTTATGTGTTTGCTATGACTAATATTTCAAATCAGATTAAATTTCATTATGCTGAATTAGCATATTGTCTAATTTACTACGTTCTTTTGAATGTTTCTTGCTCGTACGTTGTAGATTCTTTTGTTAAGGCAATTAATTTTTATTAGGATACAATCTCGGTTCAAATGTAGGATAAAAGTAATATCAGCAGGCGCACCCTTGTACATAATATATTATAACGACCAGTCAAGTATCCATGATATTTGCAATAAAATATATATTAACTTGATATTTATGAAAAATAATTTCCATTTACCTTTGCAGATATTTTTTTTTTCTTTTTTCTTTGAAATAAATAAATGAGAGAGCATACTTAACTACTGGTTTCTTTGGAATTAGTTTTCATTCAGGATTTCTTTTTTTTTCTTTTTTTTTGTGATAAATTATATATCGATATTAAAAATTATTTAGTTCTTAATTAATTAATTACAGTATAAAATAACCCGTATAACATTTTAAAAAACAAAATTAGTGGCTTATTTCACAGGAAATGATTTTAAAGAATAAAATACAGGGCTTAATTAACATCAAGCGATAGCCAACTTTACAATCTATCAAACCAATAGCGTAAAAGAGAACGTAACAAATTCGGTTCTCCGTCCACAGTCTAAAAGTGACTTCAAGTCGAAATATATAAAAATGTTCCGGACGAAGGAAAAGACAAATTGACTTCATATATCATTATTTGGATGACTATAGAAGACACCAGTGACTCACACGGGAAGGGTGATCAACTCTGGCTCGAATACTTAGATTTCCGACCATTCCGCTACCGAGCTCAGTCAGTTGAGCGACAAATTCGCAAGGACCCCGGGTTCATACCCCTTCCGGATCCTAGGTAGCAATTACCTAGATAAGCTTCCCTCCAGGAATAGGACTATGCCCATGAGATACAAACTTTTAAAAGAAAAAAAGAAAAACAAAAATTATAAATAATTTCTACTTGTTTTATTTTAATCTTACTGGTATATGATACATAAAATGTTACAAAAAAGGATAAATGGGGCACGTGATTGTACGAATGACAAGAAAGATTTTCCGAAAATCTCTCAAACACCGACCGTTATCTGTCAAAAAACAAATGAAAAACAAACTGAATTCACTGATAAAGTGCAGTGATGTCATTACACTTTATCAGTGAATATAAATTTATAATTAAGAGGTATGTCATTTTTTAAAGAAAGAGCGTGGCATAATTAATCAATGAAGTCTTGCGAAAAACAACTGCTCTCTAGCAGAAATTATTGAAATTTCAGATTCTCACTTTCTGCTATATGTTGAAATATATATATATAATATTATATATATCAAATAAAATATATCATGTTGATATGCTATGTTTATAAAAATAAAATATATATATATTATATAGTATATATTATATATATTTATAATTAATATGACGAGCAGAGAGAGAGAGAGAGAGAGAGAGAGAGAGGCGAGAGAAGAGAGAGGAGAGACAGATAGAGAAGAGAGGAGAAGAGAGAAGAGAGAGAGAGAAGAGAGAGAGAGAGAGAGAGAGAGAGATTACGACCGGTTTTTTAAATGTTTTTTTTAACTTTCTTTTCTCTTTTTGTTAAAAAACTATTGCTGGTCGGAATTTGATGGATCAACCACCATAAGAAAGAACTTACCCAATCATTTCTATATCTGCAATAAAATTTAAAATCAGATCAGTAGATAAAAAAGTTATCCTCATTTCTGTTTTTTTATTTTTTTTAAATCATTTAGGACTGAAATTTTTTTTATATCAGGTTCATGAAGAATCATACACCAAAACACAGATCTGACCCAACCGTTAGAAGTTTGCTAATATATATATATATTATATAATATATATAAAGCATAAAAAAAAATATATAATAGATAAGTATATTTTGAAAGATTTTTTTATTATAATATATATATATATCATATATAATAAAAGCCACCTCACGCAACCTAAGAATTTTCTCTTGGCATCAATCAATCAATCAATCAATCAAATATATATATATAATATATATATATATATATATATATATATAATATAATTAACTAATATATATATATATATTATATATATTATAAATTAATACTATATTATATATATTGTATATACTGTATATATATATATAATTATATATATACTACTATATATTATATATTATAATATACTATATATTAGTCGGTATAATTATATAGTTATATATATAATATATTAACTACTATATTATATATATATCATATAGATATATTGTATATAATATATATAATATATATAGTATTACATACACATACTTTATATATCAATATTTGGCTTGTTATAATGTATACTTGATATAATATTATATATACTATATAATACAAACCATGACAGAAATATCGGAGATATGCAATGTGTATAGGCTGAAAAGCAATGTGGCAGATAAAAAAAAGATATTTAATTGGACACCATGTAAATTTGAAACGTCCATAGGAAAAACACCGAGCCTTGTAAAAAAATACACGATTTAAAGAACAAAAACAAAAAGGAAAACAATTAAAAAAAAAACATTTGCGCGAGAGTAAATTGACAAGCAAAGTTAAATTGACAATAATGGAAGCACCTATTGCGCTTTGCGGTGGACAATATATTTCTTATATATATATATATATATATATAATATCATATATATATATATTATATATATTATATACTATATATCATATATATACTAATATATATAGTATATATATATATATACTATATTATAGGATATAAGATAATATATAATATATATATATATATATAGATATGATATATATTATATAAGGCAAGCAAGATAGAAAATGAGAATATCATTTGTCTAAGCTCAATGCCTCGGGTGATTTAGCCTTAATAAGTTCCCCCAATATGGGAATTATACTACAAACACGAAAATAGTTTAATTTGGTCATTTTCATATATAATTATTTTAAAATCACAAAAAAAAATTTATTTTGTTTCATCACGCACATTCACTATATTATTTAATTTAATTAAATAGTAAACAATGATTTTGCTATTATATTTGGGCTAGGTTACACGCACGAATCTTCATGGAGGAATTCACTTTTCAAGGATCATGTGAATCAGTAAATCAGTAAATCAGTAAATCAGTAAATCAGTAAATCGATCATACAACGAATAAGGAACTTGAAAAACCAAGAAAAAGGTCGTTTTGCAGAGATTTATTTTTACGTTTTTTTAAGGGAATTTTATAATTAAGAGTAGCAACAAAAGAGTGCAAGATTTTGAATTTATTAATGCTATTAGTAATAAATCTGATAATAAATACATATAAAAGCCAACTTTATTATTAATACTAATACTACTAAACTATTATTAATAATACTAATAGACCTAATAATAAAACTAATAATACTAATTTATAAGTAAAATAAGAGAATGTTTGTCAAGATAAAAGGATCAATATTTTTTTTTAGCAACGGATTCAAGGAACTGATAACTGAAACACGAATTGAATTTAAATAATAATGAAAACCATAAGAAAAAAAAACTTAAATTCTTTTACCAGGCAAATTATTCGTGTTTTAATTGAAATTTATGGGGGAGATAAAGCAATGTGCAGGTATAATTAATCTTTTATATCAAGAGTGTTAATATATATTGATATAGTATCCCTCCCCTTCAATTATATATATATATATATATATATATATATATATAATATATATTATATATATAACTATATAATATATATATATATATATATATATATAATATATATAATATATATACCTATATATCATATATTATATATATAGTATATATATACTATAATATATATATATATATAATATATATAATAATCTCATCACATTGATTGAGTTTTCATGGATTATGGAGAGCCACTCCTTATATGACTGGACCAAACTCATTAACCATTCCTATCGTATTAATCACGATTTTCCAAAGCAGAGAGAAATTTATTAGTTGAAATAAAATGAAAAAATAATCCAATAGATAATCCTGAAATCCTCTCCTCTTCAACTAAAATGCACGTAATTAAAAACCACCATATATTTGCAAACTTCCATACCTCATAATGGCATCACCATAATTTAGCTCACCAACTATACTTATCTACTAAATGGAATAATTTTTGTGCTTAGGCACTTCCCACCGCTCCAAAAAAATGGATTTAAAATCATTGAACATCTGTAACCCTCCATGTCTTTTCTCTTTTAAATTCAATTTCACTCTTTGCATCTATATTATATAGATATTTTAATTGATTGCTGTATGAGGATTTTATTCAATTTCAAAACATAAATGAAATTCGATAATTTACTTAAGAGGTCCAACAATTGAGTCTCAGTCTTTTTGAAAGCAAACTTTTCATGAAGCAAAATACAATCACTACTTACTCTCATGCTTTAACCTTTCTCTCACCCAAAACAGCTGAACGCTCACATGTTCATTTCTTTAATTTAGCGTTTCTTTATACTTGTTCAGCTGAAACTAATACACTTATATATAGCATACCTATATACTAATATTACTAAATATATATATATATATATATATATATATTATATATATATATATATATATATAATATATACTACTATTATATATATAATATATATATATATATAATGTAATATTATATATATATATATATTATATATATATATATATATATATATATATACTAAATATATATATATATAGGATATATATATATATATATATACCTATACTATATAAACTAATACATACTCATATATTATACCCTAACTATACTATAATAGACCACTCGACTCGTTGCTGCAATAAAGCGATCAGTGAAAACTCATCGACAAGAATCCTTGGAAAGCTAAGGATTTTGGAAAAGAAGCCTCATTCATTCTACCCATGTTCCTCCTTCGGAACTATAACCAGCTAATAATTTTATCAACGCAACTATCATCTCACCCAACAATGTTTACGATTCGAGAAACATGTCCTTTTGTATCTCCACCCGTCTCTATGAATGTATTCAGATTGTCTTAAAGCTATGAGAGACACACGATTGTTTCGTCAACTTTAAGACATTACTTATTTAATATTACCATATACATTAATATATATACTATATATATATATATATTATACTATATATTACTATATAATATATATATAATATATATATTAATATATATATATATATAATACTATATATATTTATATCATATAATATATATATATATAATATCACTGATATTTTTTGATCATATGAATTATAATAATAATAATAATAAATAATAATAATAAATAATAATAATATAATAATAATAATAAAATAATAATAATAATAATAATAATTAATAATAATAAATAATAAAATTAATAATAATAATAATAATAAATCTCCCCAAAGTTTATTTCATTAGAAATATATTTATTGTATTAATCCTTAAATAGTTTCACCTAATAATTAATCTGATAATATATAATTAAAAATGTTTACGGCTTTGATGTAATCAATAAGCAAACTTTTTGATGTAAAATTATAGGTGCTTAAAAATCAATCAAAATTCATAATGGAAATATTTTATATGATTTTTGCATTTATTACTCACATATATTGCACATTTATTGATAGTTAAAATAGATAACCTGCGCCCACGAGTATATATAATGATAATATATATAAATATATATATATATACTTATAGTATACTACAAATATATATATAATACTATATATATATATATATAATATTATATTATATATATATACTATATAATATAGATATATTATATACTACTCCTATAGATACTATTTTCAAACTTTTCTGTTTCGAATTATAATAATAAGAAAAAAAACAGGTAAAAAACTCAAAATCAACAAAAATTTACAAACTGGAATTCCAGTTGGCCCGCAACAAAAAAAAGATTTTTTAAACCTCTCTCTCACCTTTAAAATTACTTTTTTTCTCCGGCTCCGGCTTCCATCATTAAATTACCGGTACGGCTTCGGCTCCTATTTAAAATTCCTTCTCCTATTTACACCTTATAAAATCATTAATTCTCTCGTACAAAATTTTAGGGTATGATGAAATTGAATGTTTATAAATGACATTTATATTAACTTAGAATTAAAAACTTAGAAAATATTTTTAAAAAAAAATAAGATTTTTAAGAAACACAAAAAAAAGGAATATTCACTTTTTCCTAAATTATAATATAATTTCTCTTGATAAATAATAAACTGTCTGTACATCTACGTAATATAATTTTATTAAAAAAGATCTTTTTTTTTTTTTAATTTTTTTTCTAAAACGCAAAAATTATGTTTCAGTTTCGTCCTAAAGTTTAAAATAATTCCTCTTAAAATTATATGAACCTAACATATGTTATATCATTTTATTTCAAAACACATTTTTTATTTAAAAAAAAAAAAACATTCACTTTCTTCCTTTAAAATTTAAAATAATTTCTCTTTGGAACTGCTTGATCATATGCTAATATAAATTATTTCCAAACAAGTTGTTTCTAAAATTAAGCTTTTTTAATAAAATTCCTTTTTTAACGATGTCCTTTAGATCCGATCTTATTATTTTTAAAGCAGGAACAAGCTCTCAACATTCACTTGACAGGGAGGCAGAGCTGTTCTAGTGTTAAGCCACACTGCAAAATTTAGGATAAGCTAGGAATTGCTTCTTTTAACTGTTAACTTGTTAAACTATT
>JABUQX010124606.1:27500-34074 GCA_015478945.1 Trachelipus rathkii | reverse complement strand
AAGCTTATACAGATCTCATAGAACTAGATTTACACTCCTTTCAAGCAGCTGATTTTACCTTACTCCCAACAGCATCTATCAATATTTTTAAACTTGTAAGCAATAAGTCTCCAGTTTTCATCCCACATAGTCACTACAAACCATTCAAACCCAACTTCCACAAATCGACACTCTCATTAATCAAAGAAATTCTCATAGACAAAATATCCAACCGGATCATCACCAGTAAAACTTGTAAAGAATCGTTCCTTCCACTTTCAGTCCGTATTCTTCTCAACAAATCCACAATGATTTTAGTAGGGCTCACTTACCACCAGCGCTTCGTCTTTCAGCTTGTACTTTACAATTAAAATATTGCGTACAAAAAAAAAAAACCTACACATCTCGTTATTACTTCATGACACCAATCATCAACCCCATCCCTAGCCACATTCCACTCCCAACTCACGAGATAAACCTCTGTAAACAAAACATACAAAATCTAGTCCACAATTAATTCTGGGCCTGCACATTTCCCACATCCATTTGTACTTGTCTTATTTTCATTATTTCTTATTTCTAATTTTTTTTATATTGTCCTTCTTAGTTGTGACAATACCTTATCTCTCGCACAAATCTCACCACTTAATCCAGAACAATATCTTAGAGCGCAGGCTTAAAGATTTAATCATTATTCCCACTCTAAACCCAGTACTGACCCCTGCCACTCATTTCAAGATAAGAATTGATTCCCTCTCATTTGCTTGCCTCTCTGTTCTTCTTTCTTTCCTTTCTAAGCTGCGACGGATCCTCACTATTTCATCTCATCAATGTAAACTAACACCGCGTAAATTTAAATAATTTTGCTTCAATTCAGTTTTTTTATCGGAAAACCACCACCAAACAAATCACCACTTATACTTAACGGATTACCTTATCCCCTTCAAATCACTACCCTAGCGTAATAGCGCTAAGGTACAATGTATAGGTACTATTGTCCTCTTCCTAGTATCCCAACACCCTAAACAAATCCTTCTCTAAACCGCATATCATCTTTGGTTCATACTACCCAAGGTAGATCCCACGTATTCTAATCAATTCCTTTTTCACCTTGGACCGCATTGCATGATATTAACAAAGATATATAAAACTGAACGCCCTCGTGGCTCCTTGCAGAAGTAGTTTGAGACTGCACGTCCGCCATCTGTCTCATACAAAGGAACCGTGTGCTTTCTTTAGAGTTTATCTCCTTCCTTCCCCGCGTTAGCACGAGTTTTTGGCTAGGCTTCTTTATTCCAGTAGGTTCTCCTCTGCAGTGGGTTCAAGAATATCATCAGTTTTACTCCTGAAAATCTTTGCGAATATCGCAACGTTGGTGTCGTCTGTTGGTTTTTCGGGATAGCCGTGGTTCCTTTAAACGTTTTTGATTTCCTGTGGTTCCTCCTCCTTCCGTTGTTACCGTTCCTCCTCTAACCCTTGCAATAGGGGCGTTATTAAAACATCGTTTTAAACTAGTTTATGTTTTTTTTTTTTACAACCAAAATAACCACCTAATATACTCTGCTTCTACAGACCTAGTCATTTACACCTTTTCTACTATATTATCTTACTAAAAAAACAAAAAAAAAATTAAATAATCCTGCTCTGAAATTTCTCTTATCCTTTCTATCAGACTCATATAATGCGGTCCCGTTTCCGTTCTGGGCGTAATCCCTCCCTTTTCAATGTATAATATAATTTAAGAATTTCATATGACCTTCTCCTCTTCCAAACTCTGTCCCGCAGATGTTTTTTTTTGTTTTTTTTTTTTTCCGGAATAACGAAGGGCCACATGGCATCTTTTTGCGAGATTGGCCGTACTTTTAAAGGACATAAGATACCACCACCTTCAAACACGTAGCTTTTTCTAACCAGGAATTCTGGGTCCGGCAGTCCTTGTGGAACCCTAGGGGATTTTTTTTTTAAAAAAACTGCGCCGAACGTAACTTCCTTAAAAGTATGAGGGTAGAAAGAAGCAAGGATAGTTGGAAGAGGGTATTTTTTCTTTTTTTTTCTTTTTTTTTAACTTACGTCCATGTTTCGAGTTTTTACGACTTTCTTGTTCCGCCGTATTTTTGCGTCATCTCATCCCAACCTTGGAAAGTAAATCAGTTAATCTTGTATCATGTATTATACACAATAACTTCACTTCATCTCATACCTGATCTCGTACATCAATTAATTGTGGAGCACCATAATTAGCTCCTCATTTCGTTTATCTGAGCCCAGCGTCATTACAACCTCACTGCTCACCATGAAACCTCCTCCGCCGTACATATCTGTCGTTAATCTTTCATATCGGACGTCTTCTGCATAATTCTAAGGCCATATACTCCGCAATTCGCAAACCAAGTCATGAATGTAGAGAACATACGGGCGTCCTGTTAGTGCGATAGAATTATCGAAGAGAAGCGCAATTGTGGCAGGCATTGTTCGACTCGGATTCCCTTCATTCCTTTCTGAAGCACCACATCCTGTATGAAGAAAATTGTCTTTTCAATGATATAATCTGCCCCTTTATAATTTATTTATCTTGAGAGCGCCTTGTTTTCATTGTTAAGACACTTTATTTCAAAAATCGACACAAGATATTGGATTCCGAAATTGTTATGGCAGTATTTAACCATGAACCTACAAACACAGTTTGCCGGCCGTCACCATATTTAATTGGAAAGAATTCTCAGTAAATCGTAAATTGGCTGAAATAATATTTTTGAATTGATTACCTTACCCTCCTCTGACCACGTGGAATCCATCTTGAGAAAGTTTTCCTTTTAAAGAGGAATATTAGTAAATTTTTTTCCTGAGTGTCGTGATTATAATCATCATAATAATATATAATATTACCAACATACAATAATAATCCAATTATATAATACAAACATGCACATCCTTAATAAATCCTTCCTTCTGTCATACATGTAGAGTGTTCCAATGGAATGAATCGCATTTTTGATAGCTGCTCTCTCTATTACTAATCCCTCTGCTTTGATACATTAAATGATAGGTCTAATATAAGCTCTGTGATGATGGTCTTCCGAATGGGAAGAGGTGAAACCCATTCCTTGGCTCTATTCGCTACTAAGACGTTTCTTTTATTAATTCGACTTTGAGTTCATCTCTTCTCATCCAAAATGTAGGTCAGTGACTGCCCTCTTTTGTCATTGCATCTCTCTGTTTTTTTCCGACTACTACTCTATCGCTGTCCGTCTATTTGTTCGTCAGGAATCTGAAAAGAAGTGATGCTGATTTTCCACCCACCGTCATTACACGCCGATCTGATAGGCCTTTCGATTCCTATCAAACAGCTGTAAATGTTACTCAATTATTGAATAAATAAAACAGTCTATCGGAATTATTCCCCCTATGAAATTTAGAATTTATGAGGGAGATATATATATAGATACCTATATAAGTAATAGAATATATATATATAGTATATATAGTAATATATAATACATATATATATATATTTATATAAATCTATATATATATATATAAACTATATAATATATTACTTTAAATATATTATCCTTGACATTCCCTTTTGGCACAGATAGTTTCGTTTTCATCAAAAATCCTAGTAATAAGCCTAAGACTTTTCTAATTGTATCTGTGTTTGTCATTAGTTGTTACGTAAATATACTAAGTTTATCACTTTAAATTGAAGATATAATATATACTATTTATACTATATAGTATACATTAATATATAATATAGGTATATATTATACATCATAATATCTAATAGGACATTCACTCCTATATATCATATATCATATAACAAACCCTTCTTCCTTCATTCATTTCCTCTGCCAATAACCTTCGTAGGTTTCTTTTCTCCCTTATCGGAGCTGCTCACACTCTGGGCTAGAGTCAAAGAAGGCCCGGTGCCCCGCCCGCCCCTTGTTGTGGGCATAAGGTCTGGCTGGGAGATATTCCAACATGTCGACCGGTATAATACAGAATTAGGACGTGTAATTGGGGCATCGGGGGGCGATCCGAGAGCTGGGCATCTCTCATACAGCAAGGAGGTGCTCTATGTGTCTCCACACTGGAAATTTCGTGCATCACACTGGTCAAGTGGGGGCAGGTGACTCGTTTCTAGTTTTAAATCTATGTTTAATATTGCATTTTGATCTCGGGGGTGGTGACCCGATCTGCACCGACGAGTCCTCCATTGGCTTGTCTCAATCTAGAAGTCTCTCTAATTTGCGGGAGAGTTTTTGGGGAGGGGTATTTATAGTATATTTGGCGGTTTTGAAGGTATTGTTCTTGTTTAAAAGGTTGAGGAGCAATGTGATATTGTGAAGTCCATGGCTCTGTATTTGGGAGTTGGGCGGGGGCAATATACCCTTTCTCTATCTTATATACCATGATGTTGTATTGAAACCAAATTGAAGTGCAGTGTGCACGGTAAGTGGGGGGGTGGCGCGGGATTATCATAACTAGTCTTTTGAGTGCGAGAAAGTGGGATTGGCATAGAGATTTGGTGACCACTCGATGAACTTGGGTTTGCGTTACTGGGGTCTTTTCTGGTAGAGATTGGTGTTCCCACTTACCATCCTCCAGATGTGCTTGGATAACTGGGGTAGGCCCATTCGGACGGTTTCCATTCACCATAACGCTGTAAATTTGATGGGGGTGGTTTTAGATGTGCAAGCCTGTATAATCTAAGGGCCTGACGTTTTGGGAATTTGTAGTTTATTTGTGCTTTGATTTTGCTGAAAATTGCACGGGAACCATGCTGGGGAAGTCCGTAATTTAGGTTATATATATACTATAATATATATATAAATTATATCATATATATATATAAATATTTATATATATTTTATAATATATATATATATATTATATATTTATAATATATTATATTATAATGTAAGAATAGTGAGTACTAGAAGTTTAAAAGTTAAAAACTCTTAATTCTCTTGCTGTTCCAATTAAAACACATAATAAGCTAATTCTGCGTTGCGTTATTATTCTCATTAATTAATTTAAATGCATTTGCCAACCGTGTCTCTACTGCAAAATTATACCTAAGTAAATACCATCGTTAACTCGTCCGGTTACTTCTACCAGAGTAACAGACTCTTTTTTTTTCTTTTAGCCTCTTTTAATTCAAATCTTTTCATCTAAATATCTATTTTTATAATTCTATTGAATAGTGTTATTTAAAGAATTATTTAATCATACACTAATAATTCAAAATTTACACATCTACACAAAATTTTATTTATTTCTTATCTGGTATTAAACCTTACAAAATATCTAAATGCACATAAATCTAAATGCTCCATTCAATCAAAAATCTTATCAAATAAATAACAAAAACAAAATTAAAAAATTAATTGTAGTTTTTTTTAAAAAAAGGTTATAAAAAAATTACTTAAAAATCAAATTTTAAAAAATTCGTGCCAACCTTGAAAATAATTTCCAACACTTCAAAATAAATAATACTGACCATTGTACATCAAACTTTGGGTTTTAAACGCTTTTACAACAATCTCATACGTTTTGACAGACCTATTTTTTTTTGATTTAACCGCTGCAATTAAGGCAAATATTATTATTATTATTATTATTATTATTATTATTATTTATTATTATTATTATTATTATTATTATTATTATTATTTATTATTATATATCTATTATTATTTCTTACTTTCATCATTTCCTTAGATGAAATTTTGTTATATTAAAAATGAAATTGTTATATTTTTGAGAGAATACAATTGATTTGCCATTTCTGTTATTAATAAACTCTAAATTAAAGGTCTGGTATTTAGGCAAAATGACCCTCCCTATTGCAAAGTAACTTTTAAAGAAAAACAATGCAGAAAATAATGAAAGAAAAAATATCCTTCAATAAAAATGATTATGTTCATCATTATTATTCTTCAAGGGAATATTCCTCATTTGATCATCCTAAAGTGGTTGCCGCAGCCTGTGAGCAAATGGCAGTCCTCAACACGAACTGCAGGTTTTTGCACGACAACATTGTTCTCTACGCTCAAAGGTCATTTTAATGTTTTGCTTGTGCAAACTCAATAGTAATATTTTATCCCTCTTTGTTTCATAATAATAATATATTCATAATAATCAAATAATAATAATAATAATAATAATAATAATAATAATAATATAAAAATAATGAATAATAAATAATGATAATAATGATAATAATAATAATTAAAATAATAATAAATATATAATAATATAAAATAAAATAATAATAATAATAATAATAATAATAATAATAATAATAATAATAATAATAATAATAATAATAATAATAATAATAATATAATAATAATATTGAAGCATTATATTGATCATATTATTATTATTATAATTAATTATTATTATTATTATTAATTATTCATAATATATATTATTATATTATTATTATTATTATATTATTATTTATTATTATTATATTATTTACTTATTTATATTATTATTATTATTATTATTATTCATTTATTATTATTATATTATATTATTATTATTATTATTATATTATTATATTATTATCGAAAGCTTTAAA
>JABUQX010124606.1:20000-22500 GCA_015478945.1 Trachelipus rathkii | reverse complement strand
TATATATATATATATATATATATATATATATATATATATATATATCCTGTTACATCCTCCTGAACAGGACTACTTATAACATCTTCAACCTCTATATTCGTCACCCCACCACCCCAAATCCCCCCCCCCCCCAAACAACCCCACCCCCCCCCCTATCAATTTATCCACATTTTCAAATCTTATCTCGGTTGGCGATTTTTCAACGCTCACCACACCGCCTGGATAAAGACTACCCCTCCGACCCCCGCGGTAACCATATCCTTAACGAATTGGAAACCCTTAATATCCTCAATTCCAAAAACCTCCCCACCCGAATCCCTCCCCAAGCAAA
The DNA here is from genome assembly GCA_015478945.1 of Trachelipus rathkii. Lineage (NCBI taxonomy): Eukaryota > Metazoa > Arthropoda > Malacostraca > Isopoda > Trachelipodidae > Trachelipus > Trachelipus rathkii. The sequence continues at coordinate 22,169 of JABUQX010124606.1, read as the reverse complement.
CCAATCCCCCACTTCCCCTGATGTCACATTCTGTTCTCCCTCCTTACATCACCGACTAACCTGGGACACCACTACCGACCTACACTCAGACCACCTCCCCATCCTTATAACTCTAACCCCCTCCCATCAAACCCCCCCCCCAAAAAAAAAAAAAAACCACAAAACACAAAAACAACAAAAAAAAAAAAGCCCAACATTCACTCACCATAAACGAAACACATATAATCCACTGACACAACATCCCTACACAACATCCCTACACACCTCCATAATCCAATTAAATAACTTAATTACTAAATCAGCTAACTTATACATACCCAAAGGCCACAGAAAATCCTATAACCCCAAACTCTCCCCTGAAATCAGCCAACTCATTAAACAAAAAAACTCCCTTCGAAAACATGGACCATATTCCCCACTCATCTCTAACCAAATAACAAACCTCAATACCCAAATCAGCAACCTCATAACCACCAACACCACTAATAAGTTTTCAGAATACCTACAATCCAACATCTCACGCATTGATAACAAGAAAACCTGGCAAGTCATTAAAAAACTAAATAATTCTCGAAACAACCCCCCCTCCCACGAATCCCCCTCCTTACCTGATAACTCCCTCCCATCTCCAAAACAACAATCAGACCGCCTAGCAAAACATTATGCCAATATCTCTCGCAAACCAACCCACCCCAATAACAGGAAAATAAAAAAAACAAATCAGAAAACTTCCCTCAGACCACAACCCCCCACCCCCTTTTACAATCGAAAGGATATCAGAAACTATCAAAACCCTTAAAAATTCCCCAGCTACAGGACCAGACTCAATCTCCAACTTACATCTAAAACACCTCGGTGAAAAAGCACTCCTCCGTATCACAGAAATCTTCAACAAATCCTGGCAACTCAATTATATACCCTCAATCTGGAAACAAACATTCATACTCCCAAAACTCAAACCTAAAAAAGACCCCAATTCCCCCTCTTCCTACCGCCCAATTTCTCTCCTCTCCTCCATCAGTAAACTGCTGGAGAAACTAATATTAAACAAAATCTCCCTTCTCATCACCCTCCCAGATTTCCAACATGGCTTTAAAAGCAACCACTCCACAACTACAGCCCTTACCTCCCTCACTCAACACATCATCAATGGCTTCAACCAATCCCCATCCCATAGATCCATTCTCACAGCAATCGACATCAATAAAGCCTTTGATACTTTTCCTCACATTCATTCTTATTCAAAAAGTCCTGCAATTCCCCCTCGAAAACAATGATAAAAAATGGCTTTCTAATTTTCTCACTAACCGTTTTGCCAAAGTTCTCCACAAAAACAATCTCTCCCACTCTATTAAATTACAAAACGGGGTCCCACAGTGCGCCATTCTCTCCCCATTCCTCTTCAATCTTTTCACAGCAGACCTGCCCACCCCTACCCACCATTCCACCAAACTAATCACATACGCAGACGATATTAGCCTCATTTCCCAACATCCAGACGTAAATACAGCCACTCTGCACACCCAAGAATACTTACAACAATTAGAAACATGGATTTACTATCTCCAACAGGACATGACCCGCCTGCCCCCCTCAAATCTCCATTACCCTCCTAACATCACCGACCGCCGCCAATCCTCAATTCACCAATAGTTTATGAACAAAAAATCCCCCCCCCCTAAACAAAACCCCAAAAATATTAGGACTTACCTATGACACACACATGACGTTCTCCCCCCCCCCCCCATCGACCAAATCACTTCATCAACCCAACGGAAACTAAACACCCTCCGAACCCTAACCCAACACAAGTTCAGTGACAGGAAACACACCCTTACCACTACTTACAAACAACTCCTTAGAACAAATATAAACTACGCTACGATGGGAAAGTAAATAAGAAACTGAGAAATACATTTGTCAATATAATTCCAAAATCACACAAAAACACTAGCCCCTTAGAATTATCACTGGATGCACCAAAACTACCCCCATTCAACATTTACATGACGAGACTAACATCCTTCCTTATCTCCAATCACCTGGAGATGGTGGGGACTCAAATTCTACCATAAACTCTAAAACCAACCCACCCATGTACACCAAATCTTCTCCAACCTCCCCCGACACAGATTAAAATCCCCACCCTCCTCACCAGCTAAATTCTAC
>JABUQX010124606.1:12500-15000 GCA_015478945.1 Trachelipus rathkii | reverse complement strand
ATATATATATACCGGTATATATATATATATATATATATATAAGTATATATCTATATATATATATATATAGTATATATATATATATATATATATATATATATATATATATATATATATGTTATATATATATATATATATATATATATATATATATATATATAGAGTAAATTGTATTCTAGATTAAAAGAACTCCATAAGCCCAAGTTGTGATGGTCCTCATAGGAGAGCTGTAAGTTAGTTCTGTCCCTTTTGACTTTCTACAAAGAAAATGCCGACGAACTCTTGGATAAATCCTGATCAAGTTTTTCGAAATAGAAAAGTAGAGGAAGTTTTTTTTTCTTAATTTTTATAGTTATGTAGAATTTAGCTATTGTAGTTTTTGAAATATGTTTTTTTTTTTTTTTTTTTCGTTTAAAGAAAGTATATGTTCATAGGGAGTATCAAGTATATTTTTTAAGTTACATATATTAAAAATTAAAATATTATTAAATAAAACAGCCAGTACACTATATATTTTTTTCTCACATTTATGTACCCTCCTTAATTTATTATTTCTTTTCTAGGTCGCTAATATCAATGGCTTTTAGTAATAATTGAGATTATATTATTCGACTTTAAATAATACTCTGTTGCCTGTGAAAATCCATCCGTTGTTATTAGTGCCTCTTTTAAAATGTATCAAATAAATATTTTTGCAACAGATCTTTATTAGATTACCTTATTCTAATATATGAAACTTAAAACTGTAGGAGCAGAGTGAGTACCGGTTATCAAGTCTATCTGATTTATATTGTTTTCCTTCTTTTATCACTCATGGACAATGTTTGACACCTTTATTCATCAATAGGAAAAGGACCATGTTCCAATTAATTCATCCAAACTATAACCTTTATAAAATAATCTTTTTTTTTTATTTGTTTTGTCTAATTCCTTTATGTTATATTTATGACTAAAGATAAAGGTCCACAGTGATTGATACTTATTACTATTCCTTAGTAAATTAATTTCTGCCACTCTCTTTGCCTTTCTTATCGACTGGTTCTTTCCCTTTTTTATTAACTGGCTAAGTTTGCTTCTAATTTTCCCATAATTTTCAAGGTGTTCCTCCCTACTACCAGCCTTGAATATTTTAAAACATCTACGATTTTCATCCATTTTCTCCCATATCTCTTTATTCCACCAAATAGGTTTTCTCTTTGTCACTCTACTGGGTCTATGTTTAAAACATAGTGAGTGAATATTTATCAAAATTTGCTTACAGAGTTCCCACATGATAAAACAATTTTGGTCTTTAACTCCTTATCCCAATTATACTAAGCATGTCTCGAAATTTGGTATAATCACCATTTCGTTAATCAAAGATCTTTTCCTTATGAACCTGAAATTTGGGTCCAGATTTCACATTCATGTTAAATCTCAACTCTAACGTCATCAACTATACTTTCATCGTTAGTTAAAAGTTCAAAAAATATTTGCATGGAAATTGGTAAAGAAATTTTTTAAGGGGAACGAACTGTAGGGACCATAGAGAAATTAGTTTATTGAGTGTTGTAAGGAAGATATATGCTGGTATTTTGGATGAGTGTGTCGACTGACTGGCGAAGAACAAGTTGCATTTAGAGGAGTAGATAAAATTTTCACGTTAAAACTAATGATTGAGAAAATGAAATAATAATAAATTGTATTCAGGTTTTATGGACTTGCAACAGGAGAATGACAGGATTAATAGGGAAGCTCTGTGTCAGGTGTTAGTGGTAGACTTATGAATGGAATCAAAAGAAAAGTATGTATGACGATAGTTAAGTATATGTAAGAATAAATGGAGTTAAAAGTGAATGGTTTAATATTAATAATAGAGTGAGGAAGGGATGTGTTATATCTCCTAGGTTATTTAATTTCTATATGGGAGATAGTGATGAAAGAATTAGAGGTAGGGGTGGTAGGGGTTGGTAGGCTGATGGAGAATGGAGAGAGTGTAGGGTACCATGCTTATTGCACGCAGATGATCTGGTTTTGTGCGGTGAATCTGAAGAAAGTATGAGAGGATTGGTAAAGTAAGGTGATAGTAGTGGGTGAGGAGAGTTAGCGGTGTGAGGTCATCTGAATTTAAATATTTAGGATATGTTGGATGAGAAGGGAATGGATGATACAGGGCTTAGTAGGAAAGTTGTGAATGGCAGGAAGGTGGATGGTCCAATTAAACCCTTGGTGGATACAAAGCGACTAAGCCTGGAGTGCACCAGAGTTTTGCATAAGGGTATGTTACTACCTGTGTTAATGCAAAGTAGTGAATCTATGGTATAGAATAAGAGGTATAGATCTAAGATACAATCTGTTCAAATGGATGATCTTAGGGCGTGGTAGGTGAGAATTAATAAAATGAGGAATGAATGTATTAGAGAATTGTGGGATGTGAAGAAAGGCGTAAATGAGAATAAACGAGTGTATCGAGATGGCTTGGTCATATGGAAGGGATGGATGAAAGCCCGTTGGTTAAGCG
>JABUQX010124606.1:0-7500 GCA_015478945.1 Trachelipus rathkii | reverse complement strand
CCCTAGATTGTCCGTATTTGGTATTATTTAAAATTCCTAGATCTATACTTCTACCCAGACTTACTACCACTATACACAATACAGTATCAATATACCTTCATGTAAAGCTCAGCGCAACCCAGACTGTCCACTTGCATCACTAACGATTTACAGACCACCCACCTTCCTGTTATTCACTAACTTTCCCTACACTCTGTCTGCATCCTGTTCCCTTCTCTATCCAACACATGGCCTCAAGTATTTAAACTCAGATACTTGACTGGTTCCAGCTGCTCACCATCTAATATATAATCACACCGAGGACTATCCCCACTCACAACCATAACCTTACTTTATCTACGTTTACTTTCAAACTCTCCTTCACACACACTCCTCTGCCAATATAAATTCCTCTACCACCTTTCACTTCTTTTTCAGATCAGCCAAGAACCAAAATTTTGTCCGTACAGAATGTAGTAGGGTACCCTCCACTTACTCACATTTCCACCATTTCCTGCCTCCCACCTCACTTATACCTCATCCATATATAAATTGAATAAACAAGGAGACATAAATGACAACCTCTGTTCTACTACAATAATAATAAACTAACTACTTTGATAATATACTGACTTATACACTTCGCCTCACTATTTCATATATACTTATTCCCATCTGTGCTTCAATGCACAAATAATCTATTATCAATAACACTTCCAAGCATAGAGCTCCCCTTATTAACCTTCATACGTTTGTTAAATCCATAAAACCTAAATACAATTGATTCTTCTTCTCTTTGTTTCAATATAAAGATTTGATCCATACATCTCAACACACTCCAAACACCATTCTTCACCAATGAATCTTCTAGGTCACTTGGCAATTTTAATTTGACCTAAAAATACCAGCATTATATTACTCCTTCCATGAATACCTGATAAATCCTATATCCCACCATAATTCTACAGTTCTTTATTCTTTTACCCTTTATGGGTGTACTATTTTTTTTTTTTTTTTTTTTTTTTTTTTTTTTTACGGTTAATACCACTGCTCACGGCACGCCCTCTGATTTCAAGGAGGGTTTGTTGTGTCAATGAAAAATTCAAATTAAATAATACAAACTACGCAGATGAGCAATAGACGCGTGGGCTTTAAAGTGAGGGGAGATTGCACTATGTGGAAACACAGAAGATGGAAGAGAATCCACAGAACAGAGGTGGCAGGAAAGAAGGAGGCACCTGCAAAGAACTGAACACAGTTGGTTATACAACACAAAATCATGCCGACACCTCAGCTATGAGGTGCCTGCGGTGGGTAAGGGTCGCGAGAGAGCAGTTCTTCTAAGGCCAGCATAAAATTCTGTAGCAAAGGGAGAGCACTCAAATGAGCCATGCAAAGATAGAGGCTCGGGCGAATAGTTTAACAGACGCTTAATAAACCATTGCCGAAGAATGACCTATCCAAAAGTCTGGGGTGGAAACCCCAGCCTCTGTAGAAGGAAGATCACATGGCTGGCAAGAGACAGCCCTGCATAATTTGAGTAACTGAAGAGGAAAAAGCCCTATAGTTTAAACAGAACCCAGTTTTTGAGTTACGCCTAGCAACCGGTGCTGTGACTTAGTTTCGCACATATTTGTTATGTTGGTGCCATGATGTTGAGAAGAACACAGGAGGATTATAGAGAACCTCACAGTTTGAAAGAGAGGTGGAAAGTTGTAAAGGGTGTCTAGAGAGGGAGATTTGTAGAGCTGAGCTTCTTTAAAGGACACCACTGCTGTGGTACTAGACGAGACCCTGACCAAAAATCCCCCATCCAGATCAAAGAATGAATGCAGCATGAAGATTAAAAACTAGAAAGCAAAGAAGTTGTTAATTGAAAGTCAGAGCTGTTGTTCAGCGGTCGAGTCATCGAAGAGTGAATAGAGCAAATAAGTAGGGGAGACCATTAATGTGCATGAACACAGTGGAGATGACAGAAATCAGTAGTGAGAGCCACCACTACACAAAGTAAGAAGAGCTCCATACTCAACAAACAAATATAAGATATTTGAGTTATTTGAAAGAAAGTTTGCATATGGCAAGCAAAGAGAAGGAGTGTCCCGGGCAGCAGTAAGAGCTGAGAGAAGTGACAAAGCCATGTACCTGGTCAATGCTTTGGATATGTCAAGCGCCAATTAATGCAAGTCTCCTCTCTGGCCCGGAAGTGGAAACCAAATCGAAGATAGATGATGACACCACAGACTGAGCGCCGAAAGTCAGTCAAACATCATACCTGAAAGAAGTGAATGAGATTCCAGATGATCTAAGAAACAGAGTTGAGAAGAGTTGGAAGATCTTGATAGAATACAAGCAAGAGCCGGGTAGGGCGAGTATAAAGAAGGATCAGAGCGGCTTCTTTTTTTTAATATAGTGCTTCCAAACACTGAGGGAAAGTGTCAGGTATTGAGACATAGAGAATATAAGAACGAGGGTGCGGGATAATGAAGCACACCCCCTGCAACCCTGGGAGAATCGTCATCCGGGCCACCGCCTTCCCAACGTTCGTGATTAGGAGCCCACACCCGATCGAATGTAATCACAAGCAAAGGCACCAGAGAGAAGAAGGAGGAGGAGGAATGCCAGAATTGTCCGAAATGGTGCTAGAGGAAATAGTAGGAGGCCAAAGAGAATATCGCTCTCCTCCAACCCTTTGAACCATACCCTCCCATAAACGCTGCATTAATTTTACCATGCTTCAATCTTTCATACTCTACCCATACCTTCTCCCTGTTAATAACCTCATCCTAAAATACCTTTTCTTTTCTGCACCATCAAACCTGCATACACATTCACTATCACCCTTCCACACGCTTAACATATGCAGATTTTGAAGTTTTCTTCCACTCCCTCACATCCGTTTCATCAGTCACGAACCATCCCTATTAATTATTCTGAGCAGGTTCCCTTTATTTCTTAACCTTTCGAGTTTCCTTCCAGAAGAGCTTCCTATTCCCTGTAAGTCCCCATTCATCTTCTTCCTCTTCTTTTTCTCCTACGTATGCACCTTTTAGTATTTCTTTTTCCTCCTTATATAATTCCAAGCACCTTTCTTTTGTTTTCATCTTTAGTTTACATTCAATCACGCTTCTGTTTTACTTTTAACCGTTTACTCTAACCTCTTCATTCCACCACTACTCTTAACATTCTCATTTCCTACTTTATAGCACATCCACATACTTCTTTTGCTCTGCTAACAATTGCTTCCTTCATTTGTTCTAGATTGCTTGTTTCAATCCTTGACTTGTCTTCATAATCACTGATTTACTTATGAGTTTCTTATATATACTTATCCTTATTACCTTGTTCACTTAACTTTCACTCTTAATTCTACCCACTCCGTATCACCTTCCTTTCCATCCAAGCCCCACTAACTTAATTTTACATAGAACAACATAATGACCCGATAATATATATAGAGAGTATATATATATATATATATATATATATATATATATATATATATATATATATATATATATATATATATATATATATATATATATATATATATATATATATATATATATATATATATATATTTATTTCCTTCTTTTATTTCCCAAGATTGGGAGTAAGGTGCGTAGCATGCATCGAAAAGAAAAAGCAGTAGAAGAATATGACAACAAGTAGAAAAGAAAACCCAGCCTTACCGCCCCTCTGTACCCATATTAATTAGTGAAACTCGTCTCGTCGCAATCAGAAAACCCACCCTAGAGCTTCATGGGATCACGATATCCTCTCACTATGGTAGATTGTCAATGTAAGGGTTCATCCCTTTGGCTCAGGTGGGCCACAAATCCGCCATTCACTCCTGTTATACACCTTTCTTCTCGCCTCTACCAAACTCATTTCTCTCCTTCAAACATTCGTTTACCGACTCAATCCACTTTTTTTTTATATATATATATATATATATATATATATATAGTATATATATATATATATATATATATATATATATATATATATATATATATATATATATATATATATATATATATATATATATATATATATATATATATATATATATATATATATATATTGTGAATACTCTCTGGGAAGTGGAAAGAACATATATAGAGCTGAAATACAGAGCCGAACTACAAAGTTACAGGGTAGAGCCGAACACGCCCTATGTTTAAGATGTAGTTGTCGTTTCGTGGAACTAAGCCACGCCTCCAAGCCGCCGAATTATCACTTTTCCAAAATCGCAACAGCATGTAACTTCCTTCTAGAGAATTAATATAAAATAATAGCAAAATTACATTAAATACGAGCAAATTGATGTTAATTATATAACCAAACCCAAAACCAAGGTGAGTTTAGAAAAAGGGCAGCCTATTAAGTACATTATTTTAGGGTAAATAGACCAAAGTTAGGCGAACCTAGATTAGTCGGTGGAGCCTAAAGCTGAGGTTTAGAAATAGGTTGCAACGAAAACGCATCAGATTGAATAGCGTATCAAAAAGAATGCCTAAAATCTAGTAGGAAAACAAAGTGAAGTGTTCATGCATGCCAGTGAAAATTTGCGGTAGGCTTAGGTAGCGTTCAAGCAATTAGCCTAACTTAGCGGTCAGAGGCTAGAGTAAAGAGAAAACTAGGTGGATATTTAGAGTCGCATGTAATTTTAAGTATAATGTGGGAAATAACAGCTCTGGGATAGGCCGTTATTTCCACACATATCTTACCCTAGTGGGCGTTTGCGTTACATAGCAGTTTGAAGAGAGGCTAAGCTGGGTAATAGTAGAGCAGAGGTGAACAACCGGAAAATGTTAGATTTAGGAACTTTTTAATATAATTTAGCATCAGTATAGTAAATAGAGGTCGCATAGATCGGTATTTACTATACCTAACCCTAGCGGGCGTGCGCGTTACATAGCAGTTTAGAGAGAGGCCAAGCTGGGTAATAGTAGAGCAGAGGTGAACAACCGGAAAATGTTAGATTTAGGAACTTTTTAATATAATTTAGCATCAGTATAGTAAATAGAGGTATGCATAGATCGGTATTTATTGCTACCTAACTTAGCGGCGGGGTGATAGCAGTTTAGAGAGGGAGCTAAGCTTGGGTATAAAGCAGGACAGCCCAAAATTCCTCTCTCTCTCTCTCTCTCTCTCTCTCTCTCTCTCTCTCTCTCTCTCTCTCTCTCTCTCTCTCCTCCCCCCCTCAAAAAAATTAAAACAACATATTCTATTTTTTAAAATATGTGTCTGTGTGAGTCTCATACCAAATGTAAGGCTGCTTTATGCGAATGTATATCGGGGAGAAACCTTTTTCTGCCTGTATATGCATATACATAAAACAGCTTCTCTCAAACTAATAATCTTTTGTACTGTGTAAGACTCATACCAAATGTAATGCTGCTTTATGCGAATGTATATCGGGGAGAAACCTTTTTCTGCCTGTATATGCATATACATAAAACAGCTCCTCCCAAACTAATGATTTTTGTACGGTGTGAGACTCATATCAAATGTAATGCTGCTTTATGCGAATGTATATCGGGGAGAAACCTTTTTCTGCCTGTGTATGCATATACATAAAACAGCCTCTCTCAAACTAACAATCAATTGTACTACTACTCCACATAGGCTTCATGTAGAAATTCTTCTGCAGAATATGATTCATATGTGGAATAGTAATAACTAGGTTTACCCTGTCCTAATTCTTTGTTTTTGTTTTTTTTAGGACAAGGGGTCCAACCCTCACTTGTAAAATAGAAGTAGGAAAATAAAAATTGTAAGAACATTAACTTCTCAATCAACCTTAAAGAAGCGGTCCTAAGCACCCAGCTTCAGATAGTGACCCCGAAGAGTGAAGATTGAATTCCCAGGCGGGAATCAGAACACCCACAACAAAGCCAGGAAAAACTATTACAAACGAACCCAATCACTTTAGTACCGTTTGTAGGTATTGTTTTTTTTTTAACGGGTAGATTTACCCACTCATTGTGTTTGTGCCTTTTTCTATCTACTTCACAGCTTTCTCGAGCCCAGCTGCAGCCATCAAGAGCCAGCTTCGTCGGCAGAGTATCAAACTAACGCTGTTGGACCCCTACCTTGGTACAGTTCTGTATTTCATACGGAACATATAATTTGTTCTACATTCGGGTATTTTTTTATTTTTTTTATTGTTCTTATCAAATTTATTATTATTATTATTATTATTATTATTATTATTATTATTATTATTATTATTATTATTATTATTATTATTATTATTATTATTATTATTATTATTATTATTATTATTATTATTGTTTTTTTATTATTATTTTTGTTATAGTATCATTAATAATATTATGTGTATTATTATCATTATCCTTGTTGTGGTATCCCTAACAAGGTGACGCCGCAACTTGTGTGCCCTCGTACACCTACTCAAATAAAAATAATAGTAAAAAAAAAAATTTTTAATTAGTTTTATATATATATATATATATATATATATATATATATATATATATATTTATATATATATATAGCTATATATATATATATATATATATATATATATATATAAGTATATATATAGCATATATATATATATATATATATATCTATATAAGTATTTTGGGCAATTTATATCGCAACAGCCTCATTGTAATCCTTGGTCTAGCTCCTAAGGTTGTAATTTCTTTGATTTTTCCACCATCGGTCCGTTATTAGTGCCTCCGCTCGCTCCACATCTTATTTAACTTCTTTCCTTTCCTTCACTCTGCCAACTTCTACGCCTTTCATCATGTCTACTCCCTCGCGAGCATTCCATTTGCAACCCTTCTTCGTAAACAATCCCGAGCTTTGGTTTGACCTGGCTGAGTCGGCGCTCCTGACCATCGAAGACGAGAAGGAGAGATATTCGAGAGTTGTGAATGCTCTACCAGAATCTTGCCTCCTCAAAATCAGGGATGGTCTGGCAACAACTAGAAACTCTACAACCCCTTACAACACGCTCAAAACCCTTATTATCGACCGCTTGGCTCCCACTAGAGAGGAACAATTGGAAACTCTGCTTGGAGGCATCTCACTGGGCGACCAGAAACCCTCGGAATTGATGGTAAGGATGCTGAGTTTGTTGGGTGGCACTCCATCTACACGGGAAGAGAAAATAATTCGCACCCTCTTCCTCCAGAAGATGCCTGCTCGACATCACAGCGTACTGCAATCAATGAACCCGACGTTGTCCCTCACTGAGTTTGCCGCTACAGCAGACAGAATTTTGCGCCCTCCGGTGGAGCCTTTGGTCCACACCTCTTACGCCGTTTCCTCTCTTTCTCCTACCTCTTCAACTCTCGCACCTCCTCAACCATATTTAGATGATCTTTTAGTCGCTTCCTCCTCTCCTGAAGAACATATGGAGCACCTACGTGCCGTTTTTGGTAGGTTGGATGATGCGGGAATTCGTCTCAATCCTACCAAGTGCGTATTCGGCGCGTCTTCTCTTACATTCCTTGGTCACACAGTCTCGGCTGAGGGTATTTG